>JAOPTO010001286.1:0-27966 GCA_033822845.1 Tetrapedia diversipes
AAGATTAAATTTTAGACAACAATTCTAAGATTAAATTTTAATGAAATTTCAACTCGATAGTTACAAATGTCTGCGTACGATATTCAGTTGATGAGCATTCGTATAAAGGGATTTTAACGTATTACACGTATAAACATAGGAATTTTACTCTAGAATCCTCCGCGCCTTCCTCCGTCTGTTTATTTTAGGTGATCGGCCACGAGGTTCGGAAATCTGTCCAGATGGCGAGAGATGAGCCGTTTCCTCTTCTTTTCTTTTCGTGGACACCCGTTTCCAAGAAGCCGAAACGACGAACACGGTCACGTTTTTCGTTCGCCGCAATAAGAACTCGCATGTTCTTCAAAAACTAGTATCGATCTTGTTCAACGTTCTCGAACCGAAGGATTTAACGCTAGATTTACGGGACCTGTTAATTTGATGGGGTCCGAACTTCATGAAGAAAATTTGAAAAGACAGTTACTATTATTCCTAGCAATTTTTGCTAAGTTTTATCGTTGACGCGACACAAGTATACCCAAATCTATTTTCCTCTTTGTTCTGCAATTCTCAAATTCTGTGTGACGTGTACCTTATTCCTTAATATGTGTACATTGAAAATAGATATACAAGAAACGTCCGTAAATCTAGTGTTAACACTAGAATGGAGAGATCTCCCATTCCTTTCTCTGCCATTGATCCTATTCACTTTTCTTATTAGTTAGTCTTGAACTGGAGTTGAATTTATTAAAAATTATACTTTGAAAGAGCAAAAAATGCATTTGATGAACTATGAACTAAGTTGCGTTTAAAACTAACTATCGCACCAATCGTTTGCTACAGTTATCTTAAAGTAACCTTTCAATTTCTAACTTTAAAATGCATTGCAATTAAAATAATAATTCACAAAACACAATTTGAAATTTTCCACTCTCGCTTGGTACACGATCGCTCAACAACGGTACAATTTGCTTAAAACGAATGTTAAACAAAGAAACGATGATTATTAAACAGAAGAATCAACTGTATTAAAACGTAAAAGAGAGTATGTAAAAAAGATAGTGAAAAGGAACAAAGTACAGACAGAGCCGCTAATATCCAGCCAAATCCCCGTCCCGTTAACGCACAACATTGCCTTCCATGGAACAGTATTTCACCAGGTAGGTAACATTCACCAAGGTGGGAGATTGAAAAAGTTCGGAAAAGCCAGCTGTTTAGAAAAGCTCGGTCGGAGGGGCGAAAGGAGGGAGACAGAGAGAAAAGAAAAGAGAGAGAGAAAAGAAAAGAGAGAGAGAAAGAGAGGGGGGGTAGCTGTACCTTTTTGTCCACGCAGGGTGGCAGTTCGCCTCGCGTGTTCCTCGCAGCGCGTACGACAATGAGGAATCAATAGTCGCGACGGAAACGCCCTGTACATACCCTTCGTTTTCTCTGTTCACCACGTAATTCGTTGCGTTCGTCGAGACAGCTCTGACGGATTCATATACCCGACTTCCGGGATGATCATTTTCGTGGCGCGAAAGAAAACGAACTTCCGTCAACGTCATTTTCATCCCTCGCGTGTTCACCAGAGGTGTGCGAAGCCGAGTTGGGGCAGGATCTTGAAACTTTCGAGATTCCCGAGAATATTAATCTTATTAACCCCTTGATGTACAATGACGAGTTAGGGGGTTGTTATTTTATTTCACTTTGTAGTGTAAATACTGTCATTATTCATTCTTCTTTTATATCCAATGTCCTCCGCTTTTAACTGGTACACTTTACATATGTACACTAATGGGCTTTATCCGTCAATTATTTAAATAAATAAATAAATAAACAACTGTTCTTTATCCTGAAAGTGTTCGGGATTCCCAAGAATGTTAATCTTATTAACCCCTTGATGTACAATGACGAGTTAGGGGGTTGTTATTTTATTTCACCTTGTGGTGTAAATACTGTCATTATTCATTCTTCTTTTATATCCAATGTCCTCCGCTTTTAACTGGTACACTTTAAATATGTACACTAATGTACAATAATTTACCCGTCAATTATTTAAATAAATAAATAAATAAACAAATGTTCTTTATCCTGAAAGTGTTCGGAATTTTCTAAAAATATGTCGGGATTCGAAAACGCATCGTGTTCTGTTGCATGTGGTCGTAATTTTAGATCTTTTACAATAAATGAAGACAGGAAAACGATACTGAAAGATTCCGTAAAGTAACAAAAATCTCGAAGATTTACGGGAAATCCAAAAATTGTCAAGAATCTCGAATATTCTCGGAAAACCCGAACATTTTCAGCGTCCTGTCCCAAGCATCGGGTTTCGAGAATTCCCGGGATCCCGGCACACCTCTAACGTTCAACCCTTCCCGTCGCCTAACTCGTTTCGTCAAACGGAGCGAAAGGCGAAACGAGGCATAGAGAAAGAAGCGGGAAACGGAGCGAAAGGAAATGTCAGCCGAAAAACGGGAGGACGGATATAATAATGCTTGCTTGTGTAGAATATTTAAGCACGAATTTTGCATATCTCGCGTTGTAGAGCCACCGGGAAACGGGAGAGGAGGGCCGAATAACCGATCTTTTGCGAGGCAAACGCGGGATAAAATACAGACGAGGCATTCGGGACGGGAAGAATTGCTAGGAGAGATCTCTGCGTCCCATAAAAGAGGATCATTCGACCAACTATCGTGCGCAGCACGATTACTCGCTACTAAAATCTATTCGATCCTTTTTATCCGTGCCTTGAATACTCCGGCCCGATGAAAAAGATTCGCTCTATCCGGGTTCCACGCCGCGATTCCAACCCTCCGCCCCGTATGCTTCCGACAGAATAAGCCGGTGAGCAAATCATCCGACGCCGACTCGGGTAAGACAATCAATTCGTCGCGTGTACAACGGGTTGTGAGTTTTTGAAATATGAAAGCTCTGTGTTTCTGTAAGATCGTCGAATGAATAATCGCGACATCTGAAGAAGCGATAATTTTGGTGATGCGTGTCTGTTTGTTTGTTTGTTTGTTTGTTTGTTTGTGTGTGTGTGTGTGTGTGTGTGTGTGTGTGTGTGTGTGTGTGTGTGTGTGTGTGTGTGTTGTGTGTGTGTGTGTGTGTGTGTGTGTGTGTGTGTGTGTGTGTGTGTGTGTGTGTGTGTTGTGCTGAACGCAAGAGACAAAATACGGCGTCTAAAAACTATAGAGGCAGATTTCATTCCTGATCCTCACCAATTCATCAACCCTTTGCACTCGAAAGGCAACTCTCTGGCTTCAAAAATTTCCAAATATAAAACACTGAAATTAGAGAAATCAGAATTTACTTATCTTAACGCTCGTTTAATTCAGACAAAGGCTGGTGAAAATTTTAAACATGATTATTTGCATCCGAAAACTTGCAAAATTGCCATCTAACTATTAACAGTTGCCTTTCGAGTGCAAAGGGTTGAATCCTGATCCAACAGTTTCGAATTCGAGATCGAGAACTTTCCAAAACAACGGTTCACCCGTTAAATTTCAAACGTTTGAATTGAATCTCAGCGATGTCAGAATTCTTACATAGAATGTATACCTTCAAACGAAATTGTGTATCGAAAATAGCAATAGCTGCAATTGAGGATTCTACGAAAATTTGACGATCACAACGCTACCATTTTTACTTATAATTTCCATTCGGGGAATTGATTGCGAAACTCGTGAAGTTATTAAAAAAAAAAAAAACTTGCAGTGTGTTCGAACTAAACGAAGAATTAATTTTCGATCAGTCTTAAATTTCGCATTGTTGGAAATTCGTATCCTAACGAATAAACAAAAATCAATCGCCTCGAAAAAATATTTATGTAAGGTCGAGCTATCGGCTGAGGAGGTTCCGGGAACGGGTCAAGTGGTTTTCCTTACCACGCTGTGCGTAAGAATTAGAGGACCCTAACGAACTGTGTCCTTTAGTCTTTTTTCTATTCATTCGAGTCTTGCCTCTCGCTGTGTAGAGATCAGGTTTAGAAAGCGATATACCTTCCCTTAGAAATAAAGTCTAGTTAAAATCTTAAGTGAACAGTTATCATTATTTCATTCCTTTCAATCCATAATCTCCAATACGCATAATGGAAAAAATGTTATCGACGAGCTACTAAAACGTGAAATCCTCGAAGAAACCGTTAATTATGGAATAATAGAAGGAACAAGAATCTTAGCTTTCAACAATTAATAACAGTAGATAGAATTCGCTAATTGAACTAAAATGCAGAAAAGTCATTAGATACGACAATCGGAACAATACCATTTTGCGGCGTCATTATTCTTGTCTTCAAACGCATTATTCATCATTATCGTCATTCGCAATAACATACGCACGAGCGAGATACTCGATGGAAAAACAAATCGCCTTGTTTATATTCTGCTCGCTTATTCTTTGTTAGCAGTATTATCGTAACGAACGCTTATCGCGAGTCAATTGTGCACTTCACAAATACATATACATTTCATAAAGATAAAGACATTTTGTTCTTCGTCCGTGATTCGCTATAATGCAGAAGCTCCCGAATAGAGGATCTCATTCAAATTATCGATACAGATTTCATGGACACTACTGAACTAAACTAAATGACGTTTAATATAGGCGAATCTTAGTAAATATTTCGAATTTGAAAATTGTTGAAGTGTTAGTCTCATTAATCGACTAATGACTTAATTTGAATTAATCGACTTGAATCTGAAGTTAGTATCATTACACGACTAACAATCACCTTTCGAATGCAAAGGGTTAATGGGCTCCCGGTCGGTTAAAAATGCGATAAAAATGCAACATCTACATCATTCGGGTGAATTTAATCAAATCCATGTAAATCAAAGTCAATAAGAGCTCTGTGGAGACGTCAAGGAAAATAAATTTACTCGTGCATACTCCGTATAAACTTTAACCCTTTGCACTCGAGAGGTGACCGTTAGTCGTTTAACGATACTAACGTCAAAAATTTTCAAATTCGAAACATTTACTATGATTCACGTATATTAAACTTCATTTAGTTTAGTTAAGTCGCACATTAAAATTTACATATATGACTATTTAACGCCGAGTCTGAATTAAAGTCTGAAAATTTGCGAAACTATCATATGCTAGGATTACGATGTCCCATGAGAAGGGACTGTCGAGTGCAAAGGGTTAATATATTATCTCTACTGTCGAGTGACTCGTTTTACTAGGAGGCTCGAGCAAGGAATGCCAGGCCCAACTTCCGTTTTTCCGGTCTGACGCCTCGTCGTCCTACAGAGTTGGAGGAAATACGAGAAGAAGGAAAAGATTCTCCCGAACAGCATCGGGCCTCGAACTATATCCGATTCGTTTATTACCCCCGGGGCCCGAGCGCTCGGTACCTTTTTCCCCCACTCCGTATTAACCCCTTAACCTACGATTTAGATTCGAAGATGTTGGGCCGAAATAGTATGCAAGCTCGCGCAGCGTTCAAGACATTGCTGTAATTGCGTATCAAATATTGTACATAATATTCACTTCTGGCCCGATCACCGTACGCGGGCTATGCCCGTAATATTTAACACATTGTATGCCGGTGGCATCTGAGGCATTTAAAACTGTAGGTGAAGAAAATATTTAAAATTTTATACATTATTGTAAAACACTAAAATTGGTTTGCATATTCATTATATGCAATTTAACGATAACGAAAAATATAAACAAACAAATCGCCAAACAAAAGAATGTTGTATTATCGCAAACCCGGCGCTAAAGCAACAGACTTCCAAACCCGCGTTTTCGCGGGGCCGGCATACAATGTGTTAAGTTTGGCCCGATCATCGTACGCGGGCTATGCCCGTAATATTTAAGTTTTGCAGAATATTTTGCTATGCCCGTCATTGTAGATTAAGGGGTTAACTCTGTGCGATATACGCCACAACTATGTCAAGACGTTGCTTTTATTTATCGCATTGCACCAGAACCGTCTCGATTTTTCGTCCCGTCGATAAAAGATCCACCCCTAGCGTCCATCCCCTAACCCCGCCAACGCTTCCCAACCGTGAACATAGAATTTCGGAAGGAAGGGTAAACGGGCGGGCAAAAATTCTATTTTGCTTTTAACCGATAATTGGCCTGATAATTGATTTAATAACCGGGCCCGCTTTCAGGAAGCGGGCACGAATGTTATAAAATGCCGGCCTTAAAAGCGAAATGGACCGTTAAAACCTTTCATCGATTTCGAGCCGTTCGCGTACTAATGGCGCCCGTCAAAGACGCGATTTTATACATCATTTCCGCGCGCGTCGCCTGGTCGCGTTGCTGGTTGCACGACGGCAATGAAAGCGTCGATCAAAACCTCGATATAATCTTTCTGTTCTTCCTTTAACGTGCCCCCGTTTTTCTTCGTTGCTCTCCGGGCTTTCGTGCGTTTCCTATCGATCGGAACCGGCCATTAATATTTAATGAGCAGCTGATTGTCGGCAAGTTCGCCGTTGATGTTTCGCGTTTCACGATTCGCGTCCAATTCGAGTCTTCACGGACTGTACCCCAGTTTCCGCGGCTGCTTTAAACGACTTGCGATGTATCAATTTATAAATGCAGCACAACATTTCGTATTGGAATTAACGCTAGAATTATCCGAGCAGTCAAGATGACCAATTGGTGATTACTTGTAGCAACCTTATAAATTTACCGTGGTGAAACTTCTAAAATTGATTACGATTTCCTGCAGAAGGTATAAATAAAGATTTGTTTTCTATGTATTCAGGATTTCTTCATTTTATTTTAATTTTACTATGTAGATATGTTATATCCGTCTTTTCTTTTTATTCACTTCTACTTCCTATCAAACACTCGCTGTTACTTCGTTCATTGTTCTTCCATGAATGAAATAAATAAATAAACAATTGCTGTTGCGACGTTAAACTTCATTCAATTAAACAAAAAACACGGCTTGTTTCAAATGTTTAAAAATCACATATTCTTTAATTACTAAATTACCTACATTTTTCGATGCAGATAAGTCGATACAGTTACATTCTTTGCTGGCCAATTTATAATTTCAACGATTGGTCGAAGAAAATCAGTTTCTGTGAGCTTTTTACAATGGTACCTTAGAAAGATACATTTCTTGGGTTGCGTCTACAGTACAGTTATAAAAGTTTATGTACGCTTATCAAATTTCAATCACTGCGTATTTAAAAACAAGGATTTCGAACGCTTCGTTAAATGAATTCTGAAAAAAAAAAAACACAAGCACGCTGTAACGTTAGCGAGATTCAAAGATGCAGAAGCGGTGGAAGAAAACAGCCACGAGGAAGTTCTGTGGTAATTTCAACCTGATTTGGACCAGCTGCAGCTGGTGTTCTGAGTAAAGCTTGTAAGAAAAGAAAAAACGTACAGAGAAGGCGAAAGCTGAGTGACTACATGGGAAGACGAAGAAAAATGGCTGCGAGGGGAGCAGAAAAAAGATCTGGAATGGAATGAAGTCGCCGTTCGACAAGGCGAAAACCAGGGGCAGGATGAATACCAGTCAGAAGAAATAAAAATCTTGTTCATAACGTGTTGAGTGATTAATTAAAACTATTTACAGTCTGTTAAAAAAGTCTATGCACGCCTATAAAAAAAGACAAAAAGGATTTTGAGCGTTTCATTAATCATAGCTAAGCAAATTCTGAAAAAAAATGGCAACTTTAAAATATACAAAATTTATTTAGGAATGTAAGGAAAACGTGTGTGAAAAACGGATAAAAAGAGCGAACGAAGAGGTTAAATATATATAACTAATATCTATATTTTTAATCCAGTAAAAAGGGAAACAAGAGCATCTGATAAATATGTAAGTTTATTCAATCAGAAAAATGAGAATCAGGATTGATTTGAACGCAAAGAAGTTAAATTTGTGATTTATTGTATATTGAAATCTGGTTCCGCTTTATAAAAAATTAATCGGATTTTACCTGAATTATTTCTAAAGTTCTCGTTATAATAATTATTATGACAGTAAATTTTACTGATTTTTATACACTGATACCATGTGTATAAATGCCTGATGCCATAGTGACCACGTACAAATTTCTGTAAGGTCATTTGTTCGTTTTATTTACGTTGCATTGTAAACAAATAAAAGAAGCATCGTGAATGTTTCAGATGCTAACCCTGACTCATAATTGAATCAACATGCATAAAATACCAGAACGCATTATCATTTTGTTTTAAATATAACAAATTTATCAGACGCGTGCAAACTTTTGTGGCCGACTGTAAAACCGACGACACACGATTGACATAATGATACAATTAACCGAATTACAATTTGACCGGTTCAAATGCGAGCCACTTCCGCGATAATTAATCGCGGCGTCGAGGACCAGTGTCAAGTGCGCTTAACAATCCTCTGCGATTGAAATATATATATATATCTAACGCACTAGCACCATCGTTAATTAACGGTGTTCCACTTTTTTAATCGTTAGATCTCCCTTACAAAACTCGCGTTTCCGCCTGATTTTAATCGGCCACACCGAGGGGAAGTTTCTCTTGCTAATTAAAATTCGCTTTCTCGGCCGAAGTCGCTGACCGTTTCATCGAATATTTGATTGAAACGCGGGACGTAGGGGGGGGGAGAATAGCGGGGAGGGAAAAGCGGATAAAAAAGAAATAGAGGGAAAATCCTGGGCAGAAGTAAAGAAAACCAACGAGCAAACGAGAATTTAATGTATTAGGTAGGTGCAAGCATTCTGTCGGTTTTAAATAATAAGAATATTAGGAAAATTTTAATTTCTCTAATATTTCTAATGTGAATATTATACTTTTTATAGTTGCCAAAATAAATCACCTACGAATCATTTAAGACCGAAGAATCAACGAAAATGAATCGATTTGTTTATTAAGGACTAGTATAATTGTACTGATCAATATAAGTAGTAATCTACAAGAATTACAATAGAAATTAATATATGGACAATATTTGCAAACCATGAAACTATGTTTCTACATTGTCCTCTCGTCTTAAACTTTTGTCCGCTACTTTGTACGAGTACAGAAAGACAACCCACGAGTTCTTTTTTTCTTTTTTTTGTTCGAAACGTTTGAACGCAACGAGAAGGATATATCGTTAAAACGTTGGCAGGCCGAAATGCAGGTAAAAACGGTGCAAATTAAAAATCGGATTCCTATGCAGACGAGAAGTGGATTCCGTGTTTAAATCCCGGATAAATAAAGGAGAGCATCGACCCGCGTGGCTGCCGTGCAATTAAATAAAATGTCGATTTTCCGGAACGGAAAAATAAGCGTGTACCCGCGGCGAAAGCACGTTTCAACTGTGAAACCCACGAGACACGTGAAATATATCCGTGGCACCGGGTTCGTAATTCTTCCACGTTCAACGTTATGAATTACGAATATTGCGCGAGGGCCTACACCATGCCGGAGCTTATAACGTGATCGCGCAACAACCGTATTTTGCTTGGTCGGAGAGAAAAATACGTGGAGGAAGAAAGTGAAAGAGAGGTGGGACGACAAAAAAAAAAGAGAGAGAGAAGTGTGTTGGAAATTTGCTTTCTACGTGCGGGCACGCAACGCTTTAGAGAACGAGGAAGCGTCGGGGAAAGATTTATCGAGGCGTCGGGTACGCGGTTGGTATCGTTCGCCAACTACGGCAGTACCCGGTTAAGTGTCCACTGGCTGAAGACCAAACTTGGACATTTATCCGGAGAAACTCTTTTTTTTTCTCGGAAATAGTTACCCGCGTGCTTGTAACGTCACGTTTTTACTCGACGAGAGCCGCCTCGAGGAAATGGTGGGGACAATTCGTGGACATTTAAGCGGATACACTGACGGACATTTGAACGAACACCGGCTATACGGTGCGTTTTTAACACTAGATTTACGGACATTTCTTGTATATATCTATTTCAACTGCACATGCATTAACCCTTTCGCTACTACGAGCGATAGTGTTCAACTGTGACAACGATAAAAATGATTACACAGACAATATTTTCAAACCGTAAAACTATGCTTAAATTTATTTGCCCACAGTTTAATTTCATTTGCCTAAAGATTAACTTTGTTTGCCCCAAGTTTAAATTTATTTGCCAAAAGTTTAACTTAACACGACAATATTGTAAAATAGTTTGGCAACATCAATTTGCATATACCTGCAAACGTTAATTAAATCTGACGGAATCCGTTTTTGGTCCTAATTTTGGAGTACACTTTTGAAGTGTGACCCACCGATGATGCACGTCTGCGTGAACGCGTTAACCCTTTCGCTACTACGGGTGACTATAGTCACCGGCCACAAGATGCCACCTATACACGACGGGTGACTACAGTCGCCCTATCATCTACCATAAAAATGGAGCCAAAAGTCAAGTTTTATCTGTGTTTCGAGGAGTTTCATACAAAATATGATTATTAAAAGGTTATTGGTCAACATTATGTTATAATTATAGTTACTATTTTGTTGTATAACATAAAAATATTAATCATATTATTGAATTAAAAATCTATCCATAGAAAAATTATGAACATGAATCATTTTGCTTCTAAAAGTTAAAAAGTCGTTTCTCAGACAAATGTCTTGGTCTTGAATGCTGAAGACCATCTGCGTTTAATGTTCGCACTTTCGACACGGAGATATATTAATAATATTAATAATTATAATAATATTAATAGATAGATTAGGGTACATTCGTATCATTCTACCAATAAAAGTCAACAAAAATTGTTAGAAATAATAGTAATTGTTTTTTTAAATTTTGCTCGTGAAACCCGTCAAATTGACGGGTCACGTAAGCTTAGCGTTCAAAAGACGACAAGCAAATAGAAACAAAAGTAAGAGAGGTATTCAACTCGTTCCTTCTAACCGAACCTCTGACACTTTTACAAACTTTACCCCTTGGTTTTTACTGCAACCATTACTTTAAAAGCAATAACTTTGTTCGAGTCGTTAGATACAGCATTATCTGTTTTTTTTTTCTCATCAATACCGGCAATACGTAAATTCTACTTCTATAATCGTGTCGGAGGAGGAGATTCTACGAAGACCCGCATTCCTCTCGCTTGCCTGTCTTCCCGACATAAACACAAACGGCTACCACGTGCATAACCCCGTCGAATATGTTTGTCTCCTCCCAGAACAGATTGTAATTACACTCGCTTCTTTCCCTCGGCCGCGAAACTCGGAAGTTCCGTCCGATCGGTAATTATCCGATTTTATTGGGGCCCCGATACCCCGAGACCCGGCCTCGATCGGGAACCTTAGAGGAATTAATTAAATGCGCCGTGCCAGAATCACGATTCGGAGAACATAATCCTCGGGAGAACATCGGTGGCGTGCAATCGACGCGTCCATCGGTCGATCCGAGGGCTTAATTAATTTTAATAGCCACGCGTCAAATGTTCAATTATATCGGAATTGTTCGGTCGGTTACAAGAAATCAATAAACTTTCGGGCCAGCACGTGTGCATTCCGTCTTCTTTTCTTTCTTTTATCGTGCGTATACACGTGTTGAAGAACAACGATATACAGGCGCCCCTCGACTTTCAGCACACAATTAATTCCCGAAAGTGTGTGCGAATGTTAAACGTTCAAAAGTAGAGGGATTTAAAAAAAATATGCACCAAAAACTGGAACAACATTGTAGTCTGATGGCTGAAGTCCGATGTCCCCTGAAAGGAGGCAGCCCAGTAGCCTACTCGACTCACGATGTCCCCTCGGAGGGGACATCCGCCCGCAAAGGCTTGAAAAGCTGAATTTTAAAAAATGCGCTGACAATAATTAGGTCAATATAAAGAATTATAAACAGTTGAGAGCTGCAACTAATGAGGTCAATGAAAAGCAGTTGAAAACTGTAAACGGGCTAACCATCTTCTAATTTGACTCTCGTGTTTTCAGTTTCGTTTCAGACATCGGGTAGAACGTAACCGTTTCATAATTGTATTACGTTTTCTTATTTTCTATCCTTAATCGAATTATTATTCCACTGAATACGTGTAAACCGTGTGTTTTTTAACCTCGAATCTACAACAGTACGTGTAAATACGTTCTCGTTAGACGGCCTCCTCTCGTGCTCGCGGAACAACGCGAGCGAATAACCGTTACACGTACGATACGAAAGATTAACGACGCGAAGGGAGTCGAAAATGAGCTCCAGCCTGGATTACGGCCGGATACAAACGACCCCAAACAGATTACCACTCGGACCCTGATTCCGCGCGTCGATTCTGTTCATTAACTAAACAGAATTATTACGATCGCGAACGCGAAGTATCACGGTGTCAACGGCAGACGTAACGCGAGCCTTCTCGTTAAGCGAACCCGTCGCGTCCAACGAGTGGCCCGTCGCCTGCCCGTTGATTGAATTCGTTAATTTTGCAAGGCGACACCGTGCACACGCCCGCTACGAATTTTCGGTCCACGCCCCTCGTTTATCGTCAACCACCACGAATGACGACGACGAAGACAACGGTAGTTACGCTCTCTCTCTTTCTCTTGCTCGTTACGTCACTCTTACCTTGTCTCACACACGCATTCTCTCTCATTCTTACTCTCTTATTCACATCCTCTCCCTTTCTCTGTCGTTCGTATTCTCTCTTATACACTTACTCACTCTATTTTTTCTCACTTATATATATATATTCTCTCTCTCTCTCCCCCATCTTCCTCTCTTCCCCGTTTCTCTCTCTCTCTCACCATCTCCCTCTCTCCTCCATTTCTCTCTCTCTCTCACCATCTCCCTCTCTCCTCCATTTCTCTCTCTCTCTCTCCCTCCCCCATCTCCCTCTCTTCCCCATTCTTTCTCTCTCTCTCGCTCTCACCATCTCTCTCTCTCCCTCGCCATCTCCCTCTCTCCTCCATTTCTCTTCCTCTCTTTCCTTCTCTCCCTCATTCTCATCCCACCCCACGCCCGATGTAACTTTGAAAACGAGGCTTAACATGCGCCGAGGGATCGAACGCCAGCCCCAACACACACCCTGAAGGGTTTCCAACCCCTTTTCATGCGAGGAGATAGCGGTGACCCGTCCCCCCCTGCTCTACGAGCGAGTATGTACTCCCGGCAAACTTCACCTGAATCATCCAATTCAGCGGGGCTCTTCAAGAAGAGATTAACGCGCCAGCTCGCGGCGTCCGGACAAAGAAAAAGGAGCGCGTCGAGGCAAAGAAGCCGGCAAATCCAGATCCCGCTTCGTAATTGCTCTATTCAGGACACAGGACATTTCAAAGAGACGAACACCGGCGAACGTGCACAGTGATCGCTGACGGAGCCACGCCATCGAATGTCTCGAACGAACATCTCGTCGCACGGGGTAGAAGTTTCCTGAGCCACGAAATCTTCGGGCTAATACCATTTTGGTGGAACTCAACGGGGATCGAATTGTAATTTAAATCGAGCATGAAGGAAACGAATCGTACACTGGATTGATTTATTGAAGTAAAATTGACACTTTACAAGGGAGAGACGAGTTTCAATTGGTTACACAAATCTTCGAATGTAAAACTTTAACAGATGCTATTTAACAATCTGCGCTTAAAAATTTTTGAAACTGGCATCATTTGATATCTAAGATTCTTGAGTGCAAAAGATTAAGAGCATAGAAGTTGAACGGTGACATCAGAGATACTGCGAAAGTTACAAATCTAATGTAAGATCTTTTAAGTACACCCTGAATGATCATTCTTCGCGGCCGAATTTCGAGTTTCAAGTAGTCAAGATATGCTCTCGAGATGATTCCAATTATGTACTTGTCACGTTGAAAAACATCGCGCGACAGACTATTCGGCTCGTCAAAAGTAACAAAAGTCGTTCCACCATGTATGAAATTTAAAGAACACCAGTCTGACCTTTACAGTGTCAGCGACTATAATTACCGTTGATATCTGTCAGAAATTTCGAGTACGTTTCGCAAGCTGTTGCGAACCGAAATACATAAACAGCAGTCAGTTTTAAACACTGTTAACGCTTGTAATCTAACCCGCCAATTTTATTTCATTCGAAGACAGAGAAAAAAACAACGCGCGCAATGCGTATAAAAAAGCACTGCTTAAAAAAAACGAAAGATAACCGCCTACCAACTAGAAAGTAGCTAACTGTCAATCATGACTTAATGGGAAGATAATTCATTAGTCATGCTACGCCTACGAGCACTTTCAAAACAGAACCAAGCTGTAATTTAGCATCGTCCTTCAAAACAACTAATCCCGTTCTTTGCTTGTTGTCAGAATTGCATCACTTCGTATAAATACAGTACCGGTCAAAAGTTTGGAATAGCTTTCAGAATTGCAGCCATATCAAATCTCTTGTGCCAATTTATTGTTCGTTTGAAATCGATATCGCTAATCTTAACAACGGTTTCCTTTTATCGTGGTAAACTTTTCACGGAAGAGCATTCTGAGCTGCCACCATCCTAAGCTATTTTTCTTCTAAATTCAAACGTCTCTTAACACTTAGCCAACCGAACAGGAAGATCTCCCATTCTTTCCTCCGCCATTGATTCCATTTACCGTCGTTATTATTAGTTAGTCTTGAACTAGCGTTGAATTGATTAAAAATTGTACTTTGGAAGAGCGGACAATGCATTTGATGAGCTGCGAACAACGCTAGTTCAAGACTCACTGATAAGAAAAGAAAATGGAATCGATGACAGAGGAAAGAATGGAAGACTTCTCCATTCGGTTGGTTAACGCTTTATAAGGCAGAAGGATTCGGAGTAATAAAATAACTTGCGCTTATATTTTTGGCATGTTTTTATTTATATAACAAAAATAAACTTAAAAGAAAAACACTAATTATTTCGGAAGTTTTGGAAAAATAGGTGGTCAAAATATTCCCACTGCCCGTCAACAGAGTCACATGCAAGCTGAATTTGAGTTTGCTGAAGTTTTTGTTGGTGGTAAATATATCGCCTCTGCCTTAAAAAGGGTTAAACACATTGTATGCCGGTGGCATCTGAGGCATTTAAAACTTGAGCGCCGGCATAATTCGCTTGTTGACGACCAATGAGTAGGTGAAGAAAATATTTAAAATTTTATACATTATTGTAAAACACTAAAATTGGTTTGCATATTCATTATATGTAATTTAACGATAACGAAAAATAGAAACAAACAAATCGCCAAACAAAAGAATGTTGTATTATCGCAGACCCGGCGCTAAAGCAACAGACTTCCAAACCCACGTTTTCGCGGGGCCGGCGCTCAAGCGATAGACTTCGAATCCCGCGTTTTCGCGGGGCCGGCATACAATGTGTTAAGTATTAAAACCTGTCGGTTATTCCAAACTTTTGGCCAATAGTATACACGATGAACTTTTCAAAGCACCAGGATGCAACAAGATGTTCCCCTTCTCCTATTGCAACCGACGTAATTTAACAGCGCGTTTTAGCCCAGCGCAGGAGATAAAGAGGTAAATATCTTGGCAACGGTGCCCGTTAACCTCTCCGCAGCCCGATTTTATGACGTTCACCATTCATTATGCTAATGGCCTCTGGCTTAGATAATGAAGAGCCATTACAAATATAGTAGTCTGTAGAGTAGCATAAGGGGACGGCCGAGGGACAGCTTAAAAAACAGCCTAACGACATTCGCGTGCGAACTATCGCCATATTTATGTGTCATTGTCCACTGTTTACGACTCGAGGCGACTCTTACACGCTGCACTCCGCTGCACTCCCGGCTGGCTCCGCGATAGAATCGTAAGACCGTCGTGAACTAATCCTCCCGGCTTGACCACGAGAAACACGCTTTTAACGAACCTCCCCCGTTCCTTCCCGCTAATCGAAAAGTCATCTTTATTAAATTATTCATTTAGACGACCAATTAGCTGCCGTTTATCCGCTTAATGCACAGAACCGGAGGGATGCCTTGACGGAGAACGCAAGCCTGGGCAGAAGGACGACGGCCTGAATTATCTGAAATACCAAATTACCTCCCGAACCGTTTTTTGCATTCATGAGCCAACCCTAATGCTTACGGTCGTTATTATTTTCGCGAAAAACGCGGCGGAGCGATCGGTTTCCCTTATCTTATGTTTAATTCACGAGTACTCTGTATATGATTACGAGCTACTTGGCTGGCATCGAATATTCAACGATGGAAAGAATTCAGAGTTTCGTCGCTTTTATGTTACCTTCAACTGCACGGTGTGTAACTCCGTGAATATCATAGACAATGCGATTTTATGCAGATTAAGGCACCGCTGTAAATTCCAGTAACGATTACAGGTACTCATAGAAATTAAATTTCTCAGCTGAAACAATTTTGTTGCGTACCTTTTAACGCGTTAAATGGCGAGCTTGTTTCGAAGACTTTATGTCACGTGATATGCGATCAACATACGTAGTTACAGTGTAACACCAATTCAACCCATTGCGCTCGAGAGACGATTGTTAGTCGTCTAACGATACTATCTTCAAAAATTTCCAAATTCAAAACATTCACTAAGATTCGCCTATGTTAAACGTCATTTAGCTTACTAATATGATATACTAAAATTTACACATATGACTATTTGACCACCGACTCTGACTAATAACGCAAACTAACTGAAGTCTGAAAATTTTCAAAACTATCACTTGATGACTAACGGTCACCTCTCGAACGTAAAGGGTTAAGTTTAGGGTTACCAGTGGTCAACATCTTCCGTGAATTGTGTGAGAGTGATTGCTAATTTATTGACGTGTATATGTTTGTTTGTGTAAAAGAGATTCTAGAATGAACGGTCAAGAAATTAGAATGAGAAGCAATGTATGGAAAACAAGGAGGATGAAAATATGAGCGAATGGAGTAGAGAATGAAAAAATTGAATGAGGATCGTGAGTATATACCTTTCGTTTAGAGATTGATTGAGAACAGGACGTGTGAATGGTATCGGAAAATTATTACACCAAATAAATACATTTATATTTTTTAACATTGTCGTTTTCCTCAACAAATTGATCATATACCCCTCAGGGATTTGATCGAATCCCTATTTTCATCCCCCTACGACGCATACATGTGTCATTTCCAAGCTGCCGCCACGTGCTGCGCGCCGCTTTCCTCGAAAAATAAACAAAATCAGGCGACGTCCGGCTCGGCTCGGTTCGGCGCGGCGCCGCGTCACGGATTGACGCGCGTTTACATCGCTCGAGTTGCTCGCGCTGGGCCGGGAACCCGTGGAGAAAAAGCCTACTCTGCCACGGAACACGTATCCCCCCTCCCCCGCTGGTGACAACCTATTCGTTCCCTCTCTCTTCCTCTCTCTCTCCCGTCTCGCTCACGTTCCCTTGTCCACGTGCACGCACGTGAAAACGAGATTTGCTCGCACCCGTCGTCCGACAACGTGTAAAACCGGCTCGACACGGGGCGACGCGTGAACCGGGATTAAGGAGGTTCCTAGCCAGGCTTACGTTGTTGTTGCACGTTAGAAAAATCGGGAGCGGGGTGTAGTTGATGGAGGCGACGCGAAAATTGCCGAGGGTGTTCGCCGGGGAATTTATGATAATAGGATTTCGTGATTTAATCGAAGAGTTTACTTGGGCTACCGAACCGATGAAAATTCATGATTTCTTGGAAATTGACGTAGCTTTCCGAGTTTTCATTGTTTCGTTTTTCGAGTTTGACGATCAGAAATATGTGTAATGTTAATCGCTACAATGCGGGTAATAATTGTACTTTAATAATTTTTTGAAACGTGTGAATTATCAACATTAACTTTAATTTTTAGAAACATGCGATAAGATACGCGATAATTCGACAAAACGTTATTATTTGTTAAGTTGATGTTATATCGTGGACAATGTATTGATTTCAATGTAAGATCTATGCAATCAAGGATCTGATTTACAAATATGTACGAGTCATTAAAAGAAGACGCTTGAAGAGATATACGATACACGATAACGATATAAATCTCCTTTGTATGATCTAAAAAGAGGCTCGATAATTCGATTGCCCCTTAATTACAAATTTTTTGCACGCAATAATTCCCACGGAACACTTATTAATCGGGTTAACACGCTTAATCTAAACGAGCACCGTAAACAATCACCGACTTTCTCAACTTCACGCTGTTCGCGCAGCTCGTCCCAAGGGTTAATTAATTACTGTAAACAATTACGCAAAATGTCCGAGTAAACCTGGCATTAACCCAAAGGAATGTCACGGTTACACACCGTATCCTTAGTGGTGAATTTAGTTTCAGGCTAAGTGGGTAGACTAAAATCTAGTGCTGCAGCTTTTAGAGGGCGGTGAAAGTTTGTGGAAAATTTGTTGAAAGATTAATAAATCATCACGAACGAATGCTTTCTAACCCAATATTTTTCGCGTTTACGATCACTCTTCCTACCGTTTCTTTTTATGACAGCCTAGAGCGGCGAAAACTTAATACCAAAACAACCGATTTAACTTGTTTCTTATTTCTTTTACCCATTACCTTATTTCTCTAACACTATTAAAGTATATCTCTCTGCAACGAAGAAATCAAATTAGAAATTGTATGAAAAAGATATGTAACGCAAAAAGAAAAATAAACAAATATTTGTTTACAATTTTTAGAAGAGATCGTAGCAAGTTTTCGAACGTACACCGCAATAAATTTCTAGAGTTTCTATAAGAAACTACGAATTGATCATTTTGATCGCCTTGGTAGTTTTAGCGTTAAATCCGCCCCTACGTGCCCTCATTTTCGGCTGTATCCCGTTCGACCAGTCCCACGGAGTCGATTAAATTTACAAACGCGGTAGTTGGGTCAATTTAATAATAGTGAATCCTGTCGGGTAACAGGGAAGAAAGACGGACGATCGAATACGATGCGGTCCCGGTGGATAAACACGATAAAAGTAACACGTGTCGACAAAGGTGAATCGGGATTAAGAGAGCGACCAGGCAGGCTTACGTTGCTGTACTGGATGAAATACAATAAAAAAAGGAAGCAGGGGAGGGGGGCAGAAAGAAAGAAGAGACGGGATCCACGAAATCTCGCGGACAAAAGCGAGCGTCAAGTCGTAAAGGCCGACCGAGAGGATTTTACAGCGGGATAACACGTTTAACGATCGGATCCGCGACGTTTACTGCGTGCAATTTTTTACGCGACTAATCGTGACAGCTTTTCACGGTTAATCGCTTTATCCGGTTAGATTCGGTACTAAATGTAACGTTGATTAAGAAAAGAAGCCCGGCATACTTCTTTGTGATCTAACTATGTTTATAGTCGATTGAACTCTGACACAACCCTTTTACAATAGTCGAATAAGAGCTGCGACATCCACCTCCCTCCCCTCTGTATAAAAGAGTATTTTCAATAAGATTAAAAAGAGTGCGTTAAAAATAATTATTTCATTTTATTTACCCTTCACTGTATGCGTGGGACAACTATAATTATCGTAAAAGCATACAAAGTAAGTAAAAATGTATAGTTAACAGATTATATTTAACTAAATTTCTGTATATATTTAAATAAACTTTTATTCGTAAATACTTTCTACCGAAAATCATATGTAGCAAGTTCCTGAAACTTAATTCAAAATTACATTCGATTTACATTCGGTTAACTGAACACGGATCTATTAGATTGAATTTAGAGTAACTGACTTCGGGACCCGCGTTCGTCCACCATATTTCGTTCCTCCGGCCGAGGCGCGCGCTGCAGGCCGTAAAAATCCTAAAACCGTTTCTCCTTCTGAAACCTGAACAACTCGTCCGTTCGGGGATGAAACAAATTGCAGCTCGAAAACCGAGAGCGAGCGCATTTATGCACTTCCGTGCATAAGAGCGTTCCGCAAACAAGGAGACACTTAACAAAGCTGCGTATAATTACAGGCTGGTGCGCGCGGTGATCGAAATCGGTCGTTACAGGTAGAAGGTTATTACCGGGGGCGGATCACCCGGGGGATAGGCGTTTCCCGGGGTAAGCTGGCCGCGGTGAACGCAGTGCGTTAATCTCTCGCTCGAAAAAAAGAGAAAAGAAGGACGCAAGGAGGTCGAGTGCGCGTTTCGAGCTCGGTCGGAAGTGTTCTAGAGAGAGGTGGTTGCTCTTTACCAAGAAGAACGTGGACGAGGAGGAAAGGGGGGGCGGGTGCAGAGGGATGCGAAGAATAAAAAGAAGGTCGCGGCTCGAAGACCGGGGAAACGGAACGCACGATGTCATCAGGAAACAGCCTAGGGGTAACAAATTTTTCAAGGAACAGGGAAAGAGAAAAAGAAAGAAAGGGAGGGCGAGGAGGGGTGTAGCGGGGGAGGGCGGTGGCGGCGAAAAGAGGAAAAAGACGGTCGTTTCTGCGGGAACGGATCCCGACTCTCCCTTGCGGCCACAAATGAAATCCAAACAGATCAAAAGGTCTCCGGACAGGGAGCAACGATACTGTGGCGCGAGCAACTTCGAAACTGTAAGTAACTCCGGCTGCACACCGGGACAAGTTCGAAGTAAAATCTATGACGAAATACATACACGAGCCTCGCGTTGCCTCCATTTTTACGGGGGAACGTTTCAACGGCCGCATCCGCCGCCACCCCGCGCGGTAGATCACGGTTCCGCAAGATTTCCTATCTGTTATGGAAACGCGAAGAAACTTGAACAAACGTCTCCTCTCTACCGCTTCTTTTCCTTTTACTTCCTTCCATTTTCCAAATGTTATCTAACGAAGACAGAGATTCTAGAGGAAAATGAGCGAAGGGAACGCGGAAAGCGAGCGTTGGTTTGTTCGTCTACGGTGTAAAAAAAGGTCTACGCTGATAACGCGATACAGTGGAACGTTGATTATGCGAACGTTTCTTAAAATAAATTTGCAAAAAATAATACGTGTCGAATACTTTTTTGTTGGGAAATTATATGGTGTACCGAGAATTCATAAAAATCGGTATTTCTTTATTAATTACTTCACGGACAGAGATTGCAACTGCCGAAATACCAAAACTTCGATACTCAACTATTGAGATTTATTCTTACGGTAATTAATCTATTACTGGCTAATGTTTCTACATATTTTTTGCTAATTATTAAATTCTAAAACTTACTTTTTAATTTTTGCCCTTTTACCTTTTCTTCTATATGACTATATTCTTTTACGTGTAACTGTTTCTGCTTTAAAAGAACAGTAAAATTACATTAACAAAATCTTTAAATGAAAACTAATCTTAATTGACGGTAAATATAACTTTAATTGGCAAAAAAACTGTAGAAATTATTATGACGATTGTTATAACAATATGTTCAAATTATTAATTTACAATAAAAATACATAATTCAATGAATAAAAGGCTTTTATACAAGAAAATTCGTTGTCTCTGATTCTATCAGCGATCCACGATCGTGCCGTAACCGGTCGAGAGTGGGGGGAACGCTCGGGCTATATAAGGACGCTCGGCCAGAGGGAACTCATTTGCCTCCCGGCCTTTGGGTCGAACACATTAATTTTTGATTTGCGAAATTTTTGAAGGTGACCAGTGTGGTCAAGGGGGACCACCTGGCACCTTGAAGTATTTAAAAATAAATTTTCCAAAAAGTAAGGAGGGGCAGACGAGAGGCTACAACGTGCACATGTTTGGTGGGTTGTTAGCCTCTCTCCTATTTATTTCTTCATCGTTGGGTTGTCATTCCATTGTTTTCTTCATTTGTTTGGTGTCTTTCTCGTTACCCTTCGTTGGATTCTATTTTCTTTCCACTCTTCTTCGTTGGGTCGTAACTTTTTTTAAATAATCTTTGTTGGGTTGTGGTTCCAATTGTTCCATATCATTTTATAATGGTTTTTTTTTAAATAACTAATTTGTATAAAATAACTTTTTTTTCCCTTTGTTTAGATTGAATTGTAGATACAGAACGAAGCAGGTTTCCATCCATTTGAATCGGATATAACCCAGGACAGCAAGAGGTATACATGCGATCTAATTTTAAGTAGTTTAAGTTAAACGCGTGCGATCTAGTTTTAATTAATTTAAGATGCGTGCGATCTAGTTTAAAATAGTGTAAGATGCGTGCGATCTAGTTTTAAGTAATCATCCCTACCTGTAAATAAAATTATTTTCCCTTCATCCCTACCCTCGTTTATATTATAAAAATAAATATCTTTGCGTGCGATCTAATATTAAGTAGTTTAAGTTAGAACAGTGCGATATAGTTTTAATTAATTTAAGATGCGTGCGATCTAGTTTTAAGTAATCATCCCTACCTGTAAATGAAATTATTTTCCCTTCATCCCTACTCTCGTTTATATTATAAAAATAAATATCTTTGCGTGCGATCTAATATTAAGTAGTTTAAGTTAAACGCGTGCGATATAGTTTTAATTAATTTAAGATGCGTGCGATCTAGTTTAAAATAGTGTAAGATGCGTGCGATCTAGTTTTAAGTAATCATCCCTACCTGTAAATAAAATTATTTTCCCTTCATCCCTACCCTCGTTTATATTATAAAAATAAATATCTTTGCGTGCGATCTAATATTAAGTAGTTTAAGTTAGAACAGTGCGATATAGTTTTAATTAATTTAAGATGCGTGCGATCTAGTTTTAAGTAATTAACCCTACATCCCTACCCTTGTTTACTATAAACAACAATTAAATATTTTTGCTTTATTTCGATAGAATTACAGATACGCACAGGACAACGAGGGATGCATGCAATTTAGTTTTAAGTAGTTTAAGATGCGTGCGATATAGTTTTGTAATTAGTTTAAAATATGTACGATATAGCTTTCAGTGATTTAAAATGTTTGCGATATAGTGTTAAGTAATTTAAAACGCGTGCGATATAGTGTTAAGTAATTTAAAAAGCGTGCGATATAATTTTAACTAATTTCGACTAATTTTAAATAATCATAAGATACGTAAGTATGACCTTCAAAGCATTCTAACAGGTTACGTCGTCACGTGAACTACAATTCTGCAGTTTCAAACTTTCTTTTCTAATCTGCGTGTTGTCGAATCTTCCTCATTAGTGTCGCGAAATTCTCACACCGTTCGATATAAAATTGTTTACCCTTAGATATAACCCATACCTTATAATCTGCTTAAATTTCTGCATAAGATCATGAATGTTGTCATAAATACTATCATAGGTAAAGTTGATTATAATATTCTGAAACCATCAATAAGATCTCCACTAATATTTCGACCTAAATTTTACTAATATTGACCCTAATTCTATCTATAAAAAATTATTATACCGCTGTGATTAACCTATTCACTCATGATACAACTGCCTGTAAACGTTCACTACTCAGTCCGTTCAATAATTTGTGATTGTAATTCTTAGCCTCTTCGTAGCATTGTCGTACTACAACATGATCCATTACTTATAATTTTAAGTACTCCAAGGGCCTTGACCCGTTCGTTGTTAAATAAATAAACAAAAGAATTTCGTAAAAGAGTAATGCGCGCTTCCGGCGGCAACTATGCGCAGGTATTCCTTCGTTAAAACACTGAAACGTCCGCTTAATAACAGGTAAACGGCAATTAGCCTCTAAAAAAGAAGGATCGTATGAATTATATCTGTAGAGTGACTATACTGTCGGCGCAAGAACGTTCCGCTTAATCGAATGCACCGGCGGATAATCATCGGGACGCGATCCAACGATCCGAACGCGCGTAAAATTAATCACGATGATTGTCTTTTCATCTGACGATGCACATTTTCGATCGTCAGATAACGTGGAATCTTCCAACGTGTTTTTCTTTATGGGACGGAGACGTATGTAGCCAGCTTCCATGAACAAAGCGACGTTTCATGGTATCGTTTCTATACCCTCCTCGCAATGGGTGGATGAAACGTTGCCTTGAAGGGAGAGTGAGGAGGCAAAGTGTGTAAAAATACATATACTTCTTAACCTTCTTTTACACGATTTAAAATTAGACTGCAATTCATACTTTAATACTTCTATCCGATGCTACAATTTAACCCTTTTCACTCTGAATTATTTTTCAATTTTATTTCCAACAACTTCCTAGTATTTTAAGTGTTTTATTTGATACTTACTTCGAAGGACAATTTCTTGACCGATACTCGTTTTAAACGATTCTTTTTATTAATTATATTAATACCCGCCACTTGAGCGTTCGACGTAAAGAACAATAAGATGTGTGTTAGTAGCTTGCCACATCGACACCGCCCATATTTAAAAGTGTGACTCGATATGTGATGAAAACTGATGTTGAGTCAGACTCGACAAAGAAGTGCAAAGGGTTAAATAATGATGTGATTTGACAAATATATATTATATATTGTATCAGTGTTTCACGTAAGGCTAAATGTATGCATACACTAACAGATTCTTTAGAATATCACATAATATTTTTAAATTTTATTACTGCTCCTGAAGAAAGAAAGTCGCTCGAATTGCCCCGTAGATCCTCCACTCCCCGTCCACAGTACTTTTATTCCCTTTAAAAAGGATTCGTTGACAATGAGGATTATTATTAACGCTTGATGATATAAAAATAACATTATAATAGGTACGTCATTGACGGTTAGTAACCATATAGGGACGAGTGACACTCATCATATCATTCACCTTGTGAAACAATAACGCGTAACGCACAGGAGTTCTGTTGCGAGTGAGCTTCCATGCGAAACAGCGCGCGTATAACAATTAAGCCATTTATATATATTATACTCAAACATATTATAATAAATATAATAATACTATTAGCATAAGTGAGAGTATTTATTGCAACAGTCATGAATATTTGGTGAAGAAATATTGTGATTTTATTCAGACTTCACTAAAATTGAGAAAAAAGGAGATAAAAATTGGAATCCGTTTGACCCACGCCACTTATACGACTCAAATCTATCATACTAGTCGAGGGTTAATCCTTAACCCCTTAACCTACGATTTAGATTCGAAGATCTTGGGCCGAAATCGTATGCAAGCTCGCACAGCGTTCGGGACATTACTGTAATTGCGTATCAAATATTGTACGTAATATTCACTTCTGGCCCGATCACCGTACGCGGACTATGCCCGTAATATTTACGTTTGGGCCGATCATCGCACGCGGACTATGCCCGTAATATTTAAGTTTGGCCCGATCATCGTACGCGGGCTATGCCCGTAATATTTAAGTTTGACCCGATCATCGTACGCGGGCTATGCCCGTCATTGTAGGTTAAGGGGTTAATGGACCTGACATAAACGAGTCGATGAACTTTCCCAAGATAATTTTCGAAAAACGCGAAGGCAAAAGGAAGGCCGCCGCGAAACCCTCAATTACAATGCGCGAGCGAGGGGGTTACGACGAGCTCCGGTTAATAGAAGAAAGGAGACAAACAGACCATCTATTCCGTCGTTTTTCCACGTCCCGATGAGTTATACGTCGATCGAGTTGGCTCGTAATCTCGTGCACCATTAACTTTCAACTTTCTGTTCCAAATACGCTTGCGGTGAAACGGGGAAGAAAGTGGAAGAGTCAATGAATAGACATTCCGATCGCTTGCCGAAACAAATTGTGCGATATAAAACTGAGACATCCTATATACTTGAAAGTTTGCATTAAACAACTTTTATAACAGAAATACCCGTTTATATGCAGTAACGGACAACAGTTTAAGACCATACGGTCAACGAGAACGAATTAATTAATTTATAAGAAATAGCACGATAAATAAAATTCGTATTCTACGCTAATCGATAAATAGTGTTCTACTGTGACAACGATAAAAATGATTACACAGACAATATTTTCAAACCATAAAACTATGCTTAAATTTATTTGCTCAAAATTTAATTTCATTTGCCTAAAGATTAACTTTATTTGCCAAAAGTTTAACTTAAAGCGACAATACTATAAAATAGTTCGGCAACATCAATTTGCATATACCTGCAAACGTTAATTAAATCTGACGGAATCCGTTTTTGGTCCTAATTTTGGGGTACACTTTTGAAGTGCGACCCACCGATGATGCACGTCTGCGTGAACGCGTTAACCCTTTCGCTACTACGGGTGACTATAGTCACCGGCCACAAGATGCCACCTATACACGGCGGGTGACTATAGTCGCCCTATCATCTACCATAAAAATGGAGCCAAAAGTCAAGTTTTATCTGTGTTTCGAGGAGTTTCATACAAAATATGATTATTAAAAGGTTATTGGTCAACATTATGTTATAATTATAGTTACTATTTTGTTGTATAACATAAAAATATTAATCGTATTATTGAATTAAAAATCTGTCCATAGAAAAATTATGAACATGAATCATTTTGCTTCTAAAAGTTAAAAAGTCGTTTCTCAGACAAATGTCTTGGTCTTGAATGCTGAAGACTATCTTCGTTTAATGTTCGCACTTTCGGCACGGCGCTCCGTTCCACACAAGAAACTGAGCGGCGAGGTCCACCGTAGCGAAAGGGTTGAACGCGACGCGGGCCCGCGATTTCGCGAGGAGAAGAACAATAATTTCCTCGGTGTACGCGCAGCCGACGCTATCGAGAGGGTCCCATCGGTGATCGCTATGGACCCAGGCACCTCGGGATCGCGTCCTAAGGTCAGTTCCCGAGATAATAAATCAGTGTACACGCGTTAGGGCGATAAATCACAAGGCACCGACGAGCCGCTTCACCTCCTCCCCGCCCCTCGTACGCTTGGCTCTGGTATAATCTAGTCGCGATTAGGTACAAAGTTTCACGGAAGACGCGCACGATGCATCGCGGGATGCATAATTCGCTTCAGCCGCGGTCCAGATAGAGGGGGAAACTTTTTCGAACGGTTTCTCCGCGGCACAGTTTCCTTCCCCCCGAACTTCCGATACACGCTTTTCCATTTTGCGTCCGGAAACTGCGTCCTCAAATCTGTGGGAGAGCACATACCCGCGTACAAACGATGAGACAAAAATTGTATAAAGGGAAGCCGTTGAGGTTATGAAAGAATTTTTAACACCGTGTCCTTTTATTCAGTTTATTTATTCGAATGCCATATTAACACTATTGCTACCACAACCGTTTTTAAAATTTTGATTAGAATTTCATATACATAACATAATTGACTCGCCTTTAAATTTTAGACGTTTCCTCAAATATACGTATAATACATTTATCAATATTCGCTTATTTTTTCATTGTTTATTTTCTGAGAAAAATTTTTAATCTGTCTTACGTGGGAATGTCGCAATAGGAATAAGTACACGTGAAGCGTCGGTAGGAATAGTATTAAGAAGTATCGTATTCGACTATGCCGTACTCATAAGTTAGAATGTTATATCTTTTAGATTTTGTAGAATTCTTCCAATTTTCGAAACAGATTCAAATATTAGATGTTGCGCAAGTTTTCTTTTTACACTTGAAATAAAACTTTGAGTAAAATTAGAGAATTCTAAGAATTTGTAGAAGGCTGTAAATCGAATTCAACGTTGAATTGTTTCAATAACGAACGCTAACCCTTCGAATGCTATGAACATATATATGCGTTTAACGAAATCTGCTATAGTGTTGTCTGTCTACGTAGCAATTTATTACTACTCTCTAACTGACAGCTCCTGCTCCTTGAAATGTTCAGCATTCATACGCGTTTGTTTTTCGATCTTCCACTTACCGCAACACGATACTAGCGTATGAGTAACAATAATGCTATTCAGCACTCAAAGGATTAAACCTGAAATTCTCAAGCAAACGGTGTTCCCTTTCAAAAGCATCGTTGACTCCGTCGTAAAAAAAATTCATGAAAATCCTCCGATCGAATCCGGATTGACGCAGCTCGCCACGGGGCACACTCCCGGATATCAGGACTGTAGCGGTACAGGAAACTTATTTCTACCTGAAAACTCTCCATACTGAAATGGTTTAGGGGGTAGCAGGTATAAAGTGTTTGCGCTATCGCCGCTTTTAGTTAGTCCATTGCTATTTGTATTGTGCGCCAGTCATATAGACCACCGATATACTTCATTAATAAATATATAGTTCATTTTTCGTTATTTAATTTCTTTTTCACATAACCCCCTCAACAAGGACCCAAGTTCGGGGTGCAAGTTAGTTACATCGAACGAACCCGCGAAGGCTCGCAAGCAAGCAACAAGCAATCAAGCAAAGCGTGCTCGAGCGCTTTTCGCAATCGAACGAGCACGGAGCCAAACACAACCC
>JAOPTO010001287.1:0-13621 GCA_033822845.1 Tetrapedia diversipes
CAAAATACAATTTTTAGTAAATTCAACATCAGCTTAGGACCAACTAATAACAAAAGTAAATAGAATCAATGGTACTGCTTCGTCAAGGAAAAAATGGGAAATCTCCCAACAGTCTTTGTCCTCAACAAAACACTACTATTGATTCTATTTGCTTTTGTTATTAGTTAGTCTTGAACTAGTACTGTTCCTATAAATTTTCCAAAATACAATTTTTAATAAATTCAACATCAGTTTAGGACCAACTAATAACAAAAGTAAATAGAATCAATGGCACTGCTTTGTCAACGGAAAAATGGGACATCTCCCAATAGTCTTTGTCCTCAACAGAGTGCTGCAATTGATTTTATCTGCTTTTGTTATTAGTTAGTCTTGAACTAGTACTGTTCCTAAATTTTCCAGAATACAATTTTTAATAAATTCAACATCAGCTTAGGACCAACTAATAACAAAAGTAAATAGAATCAATGGTACTGCTTCGTCAAGGAAAAAATGGGAAATCTCCCAACAGTCTTTGTCCTCAACAGAGTGCTGCAATTGATTCTATCTGCTTTTGTTATTAGTTAGTCTTGAACTAGTACTGTTCATAAATTTTCCAAAATACAATTTTTAATAAATTCAACATCAGCTTAGGACCAACTAATAACAAAAGTAAATAGAATCAATGGCACTGCTTCGTCAACGAAAAAATGGGATATCTCCCCATTCGGTCGGCTAAGTGTTAACAAATAACATTAAGTTTTTACCGGATCGTATAGTAATAGCGAGCGTCTAATAATTTTACCACGTTCCATGTACGGTAACGCATAAAATCTTAATCCGCAACGTATTAAATACCAGTTTGCCTATTTATAAAAGCACGATTCATGCGAACGGCAACCGATACAGTCGCGGTCGGTCAGAATCGACGCCCACAGTTTTGAGAGTAGCTCTTGGGCGCACGCTGCGCAACAACCACCGGCCGCAAGTGCACAAGCGCATTTTTGCCAGCGACGAAGCGCGACCAAGTGGGTTGCCGTATGAGCAAGTGTATTGCGTGGCGTTTGCATTCATAGATTTGCGCCTACTTGCACCCGTGCTTACCAATTACGTGTCACTCTCACACGCCCACGAGACTCGTGGTTGGTATATTCTTCGTGGTAGAGCAGCAGCTCCGATCTTTGCGGAATTTCTCATTCACCGAATCACTGAATGTGTTATCGCAGCGTAGAATGAAATCTTTCGCTACTATGGGCGACTTTATGTAGGGAAGGATGTGATGCGAGTTTATTAGAATTTGATGGAATTTATTGAAAATGGTACCATGGAAGAGCAGAAAATACATTTGATGAACTGTGAACAACGCTAGTGCAAGAATAACTAATAACAAAAGTAAATAGAATCAATAGCAGAGGAAAGAATGGGGAGATCTTCCATTTTGTCCACAACGGCCCTGCCATTGATTTTATTCAATTTTGCTATTAGTTAGCTTTGAAGTGTTGAATTCATTAAAGATTGTACTTTGGAAGAGCAGAAAATGCATTTGATGAACTGAACAATACTAGTTCAAGACTAACTAATAATGAAAGTAAATAGAATCATTGCCAGAGGAAAGAATGGGGAGATCTTCCATTTTGTCCACAACAAGGGCGCTGCCATTGATTCTATGTTCCTTTGTTATTGTTAAGTCTTGAGCTAGTGTTGAATTCATTAAAGATTGTACTTTGGAAGAGCAGAAAATGCATTTGATGAACTGAACAATACTAATTCAAGACTAACTAATGACAAAAGTAAATAGAGTCATTGTCATGGGAAAGAATGGGGAGATCTTCCATTTTTTCCACAACAAGGGCGCTGCCATTGATTCTATTCATTTTTATTATTAGTGTAGGAATGGATGTGATGCGATCGAGTGGATGCAAGTTTATGAAAATGTGAAGAATGCTTGAGTCGAACGATAGTCGTGTGAACGTAGAATGTTTGGATTCGAGTGTTTCTAAGGCGTGAAAGATGAACACTTGAGAAAACGTTGCGACTGAGGAATTTTTGGTGATCCTGACCGAATGCATCGACTGAGAAAGGTTTAGAATTGAAAAGAAAGGAAACGAGTGTTTGGAAGAATATATTAATATCGATGTATTAAATAAGGTTTCGACTGTGAAAGCAGAAATAGTTCGACTGTGAACGTAGAAAGAGTGTTGCTAAGTTGTAAAGTGTGCGTGAGGGTATTTTTGGCATTTTCTGTGTTGCTGAAGATTTCTTTTACTGAGTTAGGAACCTTTGCCTGAATTCGTGAGGTCTCATATTTCTTACAGAAAAATAAAATATATTCGATGGTTCAGGGATGTTGACACTTGTCGCAGTAAGGTAGGGGTGTTTTTTTCAGAAGGTGTTCTTGTGTAATCCTAGAGTTTCCGATCTGGATCCTATTTAGTATGACTTGGTCTGTTCTATTGGCTGGTCTTCCTATTCCATTTCCAAAGAAGTCGTCTGAGCTATTACTTAATTTATTTGGTTTCTTAGCGTTCCATTCGAGGTTCCAAGTTTGTTTGATTCGAGATGTTAATACTTTTTGATAGTCTCGGTAGGATGTAGGTATGGTATCTGATAGAGGTTCTTCAGAAAGATATGAAAACTTAAAGAAAACAAACTTGTATCATCACGTTTATGACACGTTAAATGATAGAAATTCCATCTCACTGATTAAGGATTAATTATTGTTGTCAACATCTTACTGCCTGTAATTTATAGATTAAACTGTATCATAGATACGTGAAGCATGGTATATGTATGTATATATAGCACTCGCTATTATCTACGGTTTCCGGTATGTTGAGTGGGCTTGAAACCTATCACTGCAGATACAGGAGTCACACTGCACGTACTTCGTACTTGAAACGACCTCGCATTAACATTATAATCAGTAGGTAGTTATAGGATGCTGTTATCTGACGTTATGGCTCATGAATAGGTCATCGCAGGTAAAATGTTTAACTGTAATATTATATTTGCAATGCGAGGTCGCCATTAGGCATGAAACTACTACTTTTCCCTAGGACACTTGTGTCACCTCTGACGTAACGTTTTGCTTGTTGTTAGTTAACCGTTTGCATACCACGAGCCGCTTTCGCGCTCTTCCGATTTCCTGTCGAGAAAACCCAGCGCATTTGACCGATACAGACAACTGACAGTGCGCTCACAATTTGCCAAAATGTGCTCAAACTTTTAGACGCGTGTACGTCGCATCGCCATTAACTAGTATAAGAATATATATATCTAAATAATGTAAATATAAATATAAATATAACAATAAATATAAATATAAATATAACAATAAATATAAATATAAATATAAATATAACAATAAATATAAATATAAATATAAATATAACAATAAATATAAATATAAATATAACAATAAATATAAATATAAATATGAATATAAATATGAATATAAATATAAATATACATATAAATATAAATATGAATATAAATATGAATATAAATATGAATATAAATGTGAATATAAATAATATAAATATACATATAAATATAAATATGAATATAAATAATATAAATATATATATAAAATAATAAGTCGTATATTAAAATTTACATATATGACTATTTAACGTTCGGGTCTGAACTAAAGTCTGAAAATTTGCGAAACTATCATATGCTAGGATTATGATGTCCCATGAGAGGGGACAGCCGAGTACAAAGGGCTAAATTGTACTCGGGTATTTAATATAAAAGAAAATAGAAACATCGGTTATACTGTCATACTCTTACCTAAAATTTCTAAGAAAAAGCACATTACCAAATGAATAAAAGGAGTATGGTTGCAGAACGAAATTATCACTACAATTGTTTATATCACAGACAACTTTGAATCATATTATCTCTTTGAAACCCCATCGAAAGCATAATATGATAAGTATACAGCAAATTTTTATGCAAATACATATTTTTAACGTACAAATAAAAACATGGGATCCGAATAAAAATTTGTTTTGTGCTCTAAATATTAGAATGACTTTTAGTTTTATTTTGAATACTTTAGGTATTTTTTAGTATTGCTTGTATTACATTCATTTTTGCACATTTAAATTTTCCATAAATGCATGAAAATTTACAATCTAGTGATAAGCATTCTTTTTTAAATCTACTGGTGATTTGTATACTTATGCACGAGGGTGTATACTCATCATCAATTTCTTTTAGCAGACTATGCAAATAATTAAGAAATTTTATTCTACAGTTTTTATTTTTCTTAGTTTTGCAAGGAGTCACCTTCTTACTGGTTTTATTACGATATATCAGATACCATGTATACGCATGCACTTATAACATGTACCATGCAGAACTGGAAAGTTGACATCTGGAAGGAATGTGGGCCTGATTACTTAGGTCCATTTCCTCTAGCACAGTAATAGAGATAGGTTACGCGCATTTCCATTATTAGTAGAAAAGATAACGTAAATGAATCGAGCGAATTTACTCCTTTCAACTTTGGAGTATCTCGCATACCAATTTTCCAGCTCTGTATAGTATAGATAAAAATTATCCACCTTTTAGCATTGAAACAACTCTAGTCTTGCAGATTAAACTAGTTTAACCCTTTCAGCATGGTACTCTAAAACTGGAAACATTTGTAATGCGTAGATCAATATATTTTTTGTTAATACGGAAGAAGCGTACGTTTAAATGTGTAGTTACGTTGTATAATGATTTAAGCTAGAGTGGGTGTAAATGAAGATAAAAATAATTCTTTTCTGTAGAAAATCATGGTGGAAGCTTTTAACAAAAGTATATATAATTCTTGAAGGTGTATCTGTAATATAGGTACTATTGCTAAGAAGTTTGGAAGTGATATAATACAATATCTTGTTATATTGTATTATATTGTGTTATATTCTATTATATTACGTTATATTGTATTATAACGGGTTATATTGCATTATGTTATGTTATATTGTATTATATCGTGCTATATTGTGTTATGTCATGTTACATTCTATTATATCATGTTATGTTGTATTACATTGTGTTATATTATATTATGTCATGTTATATTGTATTATGTCAAGTTATATTCCATTATATCATGCTATATTGCATTATGTTATATTATATTGTATTATATCGTGCTATATTGTGTTATGTCATGTTACATTCTATTATATCATGTTATGTTGTATTACATTGTGTTATATTATATTATGTCATGTTATATTGTATTATGTCAAGTTATATTCCATTATATCATGCTATATTGCATTATGTTATATTATATTGTATTATATCGTGCTATATTGTGTTATGTCATGTTACATTCTATTATATCATGTTATGTTGTATTACATTGTGTTATATTATATTATGTCATGTTATATTGTATTATGTCAAGTTATATTCCATTATATCATACTATATTGTATTATCTCAAGTTATATTCTATTATATCATGTTATATTGTATTATGTCAAGTTATATTCTATTATATCATGTTATATACTATTATATCATTTTATATTCCATTATATCATGTTATATTGTATTATCTCAAGTTATATTCTATTATATCATGTTGTATTGTATTATGTCAAGTTATATTCTATTATATCATGATATATTGTATTATATCAGCTTTCAGCTTTCAAAGGATAGACCTGTAGAAAAACGGACAAAGTAATTATTTATATTAGCTGGGTGCAAAAATTCTGCAGATTTTATATAATAAGAATATACCAACTATCTTTCAGTAGGTATTGTTATTTGTTTTTTAAAATTTGTTTCTTAAAAGGTGGTATTTGCAATTATTTTATAGCTTTGTCGCAAATTTTTGTTTATCACAATTAATTAATAAAACGAAAGCTATTTATGCATAACGCATAAATCATTTACCTAAAACATTCATCGTATAAGTTTATTTTGCATGGTGTACAATTTATGTAAATTTAATTTTAATATCATATGCGTTCATCGAATGCTGTTAGTAATAAATTATAGAGAAAACAGTAAATATAATTGAAAAATCTCCAAAATTACTACAGATAGAACGTTTATAAAATAAATTGAATAAAAAGACAAAAAGAAAGCATTCGTTAGACAAAAGGTAATTTTAGAAATCCATAATTTTCAAATGACCCTCACGAGTCTACCTACCATCTGATCTGAACTTCTTTTTAAATAACCTCTGGCTCACTATGTGAGTCACTATATTCTTTAAATAAGAACTATTTCGAAACATTTCTGTCTCACTTTTATACCACTTATTTTCTTTCAGTTCGTTTAGTAATTATAAAAACGCAGTCGATCACTAGGAATAATCGACATTACCATTATATTTGCTACTTGTGATGAGCTAGATACATCTATCAGCTGATTCATTTGTGTATAAAAACAATCAGCACAGTTATGTCTATCGCATAATGAAACTGAACAATATTCAAATGAAAATGATTAAATGCGTTCACTGCAACATCCTGCTTTACTTAACTCTCTATCATCCGGTATGCCATTGAAGATACATACTAATTAATTGATACCTTATTAACACTTAGCCGACCGAATGGGGAGAACTCCCATTTTTTCCTTGACAAAGCAGTGCCATTCATTCTATTTGCTTTTGTTATTAATTGGTCCTAAGCTGACATTTGTGTTTATTAAAAATTGTATTTTGGAAAATTTATGAACAGTACTAGTTCAAGACTAACTAATAACAAAAGCAAATAGAATCAACTGCAGCGCTCTGTTGAGGACAAAGACTGTTGGGAGATCTCCCATTTTTTCCTTGACAAAGCAGTGCCATTGATTCTATTTGCTTTTGTTATTAGTTGGTCCTAAGCTGACATTTGAGTTTATTAAAAATTGTATTTTGGAAAATTTATGAACAGTACTAGTTCAAGATTAATTAATAACAAAAGCAAATAGAATCAATTGCAGCGCTCTGTTGAAGACAAAATGGAAGATCTCCCCATTCGGTCGGCTAAGTGTTAATTACGTGCGACTTCTATCAGATCTCAATTTGTTATCGCTTGAGAAACGTAGTATCTTACTTGGACTTCATTTCGCGTATAATGTAATTAACAATCTTGTTCATTGTTTTTAATTGTTGCAGTCCTTTAAGTTTTCCACGTCTCTCACGGCTATTCGTCATCGTACTCTTACAGTGTGCGACAAAATGATAGCACAGCCTATGATTTACAGTGTTTCTCGAGTAACTACAAAGCGGTATATCTCGGCAAAAAAACATCGTACAATTAAAAGTCAGATTTGACTTTATAAGGGAAGGTTAGTACTATACGGTGCTATTTATAAAAATATTGGACAAATATTACTATCTATGGAATATCAACGTAAATACAAGGAAAATCCGTACTTTCTATCCATTTATCTCCTAAACTCAATGCGACAGACTACTTTTGGGATCAGATTTGAATTCAAGTATATTCAAGTATATAATTTAATGGAAAACTAGACGTGAAAGCAGAATTGTCAGGTTTCTACAGTGCAGAGTCGCCAGTTTGAAAAAAATTTCGCCCAAATGTTGTTTTTTCAGTTATAATTTTGTTTTGCGCAAGAAGACATAAAGTGTTTTGAAGAGAAATGTGGCGACCCCCTAGAATTTTCTACGTACCCCACTTTGGGGACCTCTGGAATAAACAACGTCATTTACACAGTGGTCAATTAGCCATGTGTATGCAAAAACTTGATCAACGACGGTACGTGACACGCATACGTCGTGCCTTTTTACGCAAAGCGACAATTTTGGAAGGCGTGTATCCATGGCGAAGGTTCATTGACTTTTGTTTAACACTTGGTCGTGAACGATACGTCCTAAGGAAAGGAACAAACAGCTTTCTTCACGTTGGCCTCCTGCAAATTAACGCTTATCATCGTTCCGAGAAGACGAGTAACCGCGCAAGGTCCATTCTCACGAACCTTACGGGAACTTAGAATTTCTACATTTTTCACAGAATTCCTGTTCACCGGTAACGAGCTACTGCAAGTCAGACTGTTACGAAATATCGTAACTATAGGATGGCAGGAGAACTTTGTTCGAGGAGAACATTCGTAAACATTCGTGTTTAAACAAAGTTAATATTGTTTAAGATCGTATAATTATTAACATAAAGCAGTTTTGCGAACATTTAGGCTTCTTCTCATTTTAAATCATTTTTCAACGAAATTTGAATAATAAAATAAATTTACTAAAAATTATGTAATCTTCTAGACAACTTCATTATTTTGTTTATATATTTATATCAGTTTGTTTATATACTGTTATGTATCTACTTTGTTGTATTAATTGTATAACACGTGGAATTAAACCTGTTAATAAAGCATTGATTAGTTAATAATTAATTACTTAATTATTTAATTGTCAATCAAGCATTTCGAAAATTTAGTAACGATTTAAGTAACTTTATTAGTAAATATTTATTATCTATATTTCATTATAAAGTCTATTTTATTAATGAACATTTATAAACGAAAACATATCTTATTAACTAACATCTATTAACAAAAACACATTTTATCAACAAACATAAACCGAAACATACCTTATCAACTAATACTTATTTTAAATATAACTTAATCGTTACATATTTTATTGATAAATACTTATAAATAAATCGATACTCGTTTCATTCGATATGACTACTTATTTCTTTATACTATTGTTTTGTATGCCGGTTTAGCTGCAAAAACGGTTCGTTGCTCTCGAAAAAGTCTGCTTCCCGACTTTATTGTAATCGCCTTGTGTAGCGAAAAGGTTTGCTCTTGATGAGTTTGATAATTTTGCAATCGGAAGTTTGTTCAGGTGTCAAAATTGGAAAGACAGTGTTGAGTTGTTTAGTTTAATGTATAGGCTTGTACTCTCACTTCGCTGGTCTTCGTGCTTGTCTTACAATGCTTACGATTGCCCGGTATTTGCACTAAAAGTGACGGCTAGCCCTATATTGTATTCCCGGTAGAAAGAAACAAACGTAACACAAAATTTTAAAGGAAGCTTATTTTAACACTTAGTCGACCGAATGGGGAGATCTCCCATTTTGCCCTCAACAAAGCGTTGCAATTGATTCTGTTTCCTTTTATTATTAGTTAGTCCTAAACTAGTACTGTTCATAAATTTTTTTAAATACAATTTTTAATAAATTCAACATCAGCTTAGGACTAACTAATAACAAAAGTAAATAGAATCAATGACACTGCTTTGTCAAGGAAAAAATGAGAGATCTCCCCATTCGGTGGGCCAAGTGTTAATAGCCACTTATTTCCGATCTGAGCAACGACGTTTAACACTTAACCAACCTAATGGGAAGATCTCCCATTCTGTCCTCAACAGAGCGCTACAACTGATTTTATTTGCTTTTGTTATTAGTTACTATTGAACTAGTACTGTTCATAAATTTTCCAAAATACAATTTTTAATAAATTCAACATCAGCTTAGGACTAACTAATAACAAAAGTAAATAGAATCAATGACACTGCTTTGTCAAGGAAAAAATGAGAGATCTCCCCATTCGGTGGGCCAAGTGTTAATAGACACTTATTTCCGATCTGAGCAACGACGTTTAATACTTAGCCGACCGAATGGGGAGATCTTCCATTTTGCCCTCAACAAAGCGCTGCAATTGATTCTGTTTCCTTTTATTATTAATTAGTTCTAAACTATTACTGTTCATAAATTTTTTTAAATACAATTTTTAATAAATTCAACATCAGCTTAGGACCAACTAATAACAAAAGTAAATAGAATCAATGACACTGCTTTGTCAATGAAAAAATGGGAGATCTTCGCATTCGGTCGGCTAAGTGTTAAGGTTTATTCTTCAGCGAGGTTGTTGGGGCACTGCCATAGAGTGAACTCTCTGACTACTGCAATCTAGATTCTGGTTTCTTTTAAATGAGTGGAAAAATGGAGTGGTAGGGATGAGATAGGATGAGGAAAATTTGGAGTCCAAGGGGTACGGATGTGAGTTAGGGACCAAAGGACATGGATAAGTCACTAGGAAGTGAGGGTTCAAGCAGCACAATGTTTGGAAGAGGATGTCTATTGGATGTATGACTGTTGCGATGAAGTTGATAGGAAAGAAAATGATAGTAATCCAACACCTAACCAATCACCGTTTAAATGTGTTGTAAGAAGGAAGGGCTGGTCAGTGCTTCCCTTCTATCAAGGACGCTTGGACATATATAAGGTCGTCATTGTATATACTTCTACCCTAATTTAGAACGCAACAGCCATACTTATAGGGACTAAAAGTATCAAAATTACCAAAATTATTCGGTATCGAAACAAAAGTATCAAGTATTTACTTGTATTTACTCGGATCGGTTTATCCCTACCAGCGAGTTCTAGATGAAACGCATTCCCTTGCCTCTTCCTCTTCCTTTCTCTTTCCCCGCCATTCGTTCGCGGCGCAACAAAAATTTGTTCGCGATCAGCTTATGCATCCTTTGTACTCGCGTGAGAAACCGTCATAGACCGACGATATAGGCCCGATAGGAAAGATTCAGCGTTTCCACGTAGTCGGTACCCAGTCATTGTCAAACGAATTAACTCGATCCCCCCGGTTTTCTCACGCGATCTTGCCGCGCACCGGCTCTTATACGGGCCTCCGCGGATCGGAATGCAGGATGCACGGCTGGTAACTACACCCGGATAGGTGAGACGACAGTTTTCTATATAAGCGAACAGGATGGTAGGATGGATGTTACATAGCCGCGTGTAACTGGCGAACGTGCAATCGAAGGATCGGCAGAGGCCGGACGGACACGTGTATAGATGAGGATCGAGAGAGGGACCGAGCCATGATCTAGCGATGGGATCAGGTTCGATGTGTACTCGCTAGAGGTGTGCAAGAACTCGAAAATATTGGGATCGGGTCGGATCGAGAATTTAGCTATATCCGGTGTTGTAGATTTGACACTAGAACCACCGACGATTACAGTGTACTTATTTGCATGGAACAGATCAAGATAAAAATTATATAAAAAAATATTGAATACACAAAGAACAAATATTTATTATATTAATAAACTAAATTTTTATTATAAACTAATATTTTATTATATTAATTTATTTATACCCTCTGCAGAAAATCATTGTAAGTTTTACAAACTTTATCACAGTGAATTTATAAGGTTGCTATGAATAATTACCAATTGGTTATTTTGACTGTTCTGGTAGTTCTAGTGTTAAATCACAAATAATTTTTATTTTTCCACCCCAACTTTATTAACCTGTAAAAAAAACAGCATAACTTAATTTAAAATGTATTCTTTCCCAAATATGATGAATTAATACTAGAACCATCGGCAATTAAAGTATACTTATTTGTATGAAAAAGACCAAATTGAAAATTACATGAAAAAATATCGAATACACAAAGAACAAATCTTTATTATATCTTCTACAGAAAATCGTAGTAAATTTTGGATGCCTGGTAAAGTGAATTCATAAGGTTGCTATGAATAGAATCAATCCGTCATTTTGACGGCTCTGGTAGTTCTAGTGTTAAAGTGTACTTATTTGTATGAACAAGACCAAATTGAAAATTATATGAAAAGATATTGAATACACAGATAACAAATCTTTATTTATATCTTCTACAGAAAATTATAGTAAATTTTGGAAGCCTGATAAAGTGAATTCATAAGGTTGCTATGAATAATCATCAATCCGTTATTTTGACGGCTCTGGTAGTTCTAGTGTTAAAGTGTACTTATTTGTATGGAAGAGATCAAATTGAAAATTACATGAAAAGATATTGAAAACATAGAAACAGATCTTTATTTATAGTTTCTGCAGAAAATCATAGTAAATCTTGGAAGCCTGGTAAAGTGAATCCATAAGGTTGCTATGAATAATTATCAATCCCTCATTTTGACGGCTCTGATAGTTCCAGTGTTAAATAAAAATTATAATATATTAGTAATTTACTTTCCTACAAGTATTTGTACTTCTGTATTCATATCGAGACTCTTCCGTCTTGTCAAGCCTGTACTTGCGGTATGTTCGCTTCCATCGCTAGCCGCGAGGTGCCGCGCGAGCGAGCGAGAAGTGCAGCGCCGCGAGCTTCTCCATCTAGCGGAGGAGGGAAGAAGACGGACGAAGCGGACGGAACGAGACGCGAGGCGAAAAGAGAGAGGCTCGACTCTCGGGCGTCGGCGGCCGGCCTTGCAAGGACGTTCTCCTTTACTTCTTGCTCGTGCCTGGGCGACCGTCTTCGTAGTTGCCATATCGCCGTGTTGCCGTGTGCAGCAGGCAACCAACCCACCAGGCAAAATAAACCAATCGCTGCTCAGCCAACGAATAACCCGACAGGGCAACGAAATCTTGCGTAACGCTGCCGGTCGTCGGAACGCCGTGCCCTCCGTTATCTTGCTTTACTTTCTTTTGCAATTATCGCGGCTCCGGGAATACAGGTCCCTGTATCTGCTGCTGGAAATCTTTTGTTATTGCAGCCGAGCGAATGATTAGCCGGGTACGTCGGTAGGAATGTTTATCGCGAAGGACTGACCCACCGAGTCGTGTTAACCACTTGCGCTATAAAGACGTGCCATGCACGTCGAGATGCTTTTGTTCCAAAACCGCCAGCGACGTGTATACCACGTCGATAGGTATTTGTCGCAGAAACAAAAACGACGTGTCCGCCACGTCGGCTAACAGTTGGATCGTTCATTATTCGAGCTACAGTTCTAGAGTGCATCACATCGCGTAGCATCATCGATATAAGGAAATATTTCAGTAAATTTTATTGTTGTTGTGAATATTTATTCATATCCGTGTAAATTCTTTATGTAAGACCCTACCAACGCGCTAAGGCACTGGTTAAAGATTTGCGCTTCCAAAAGCGGCGCGACGCAATGTCGAAGAATCCCAAACAGCGCAACCGCGCTTTCTCTAAATGAGTACGAAAAGACCCAAACAGCGCGATAGCGCTTCTTTTATTTTATGTCGAGAAATACCAAGCGGCGCAATAGGACTTGTATTTAAATTTTTATTTTGTAATGTATTATTGCATTATTATAGTATTATCCTACCTATTGTAAAATGTATTATTTATATTAAAAGGAGCTGTGTTATGTACTTGCTTCAGTAAATCTGGGCGCGCTTCGACAATCGGTAACGCACCGTCAGTTGTCCACAACGTTCGAAATGTGCTGGGTTTTCTCGACATAAAATCTCAACAGCGCGATCGCGCTGCTTGGGACTCAAACGGTTAAATGGTAGCGCAAGTGGTTAAACCATGGAAAGACGAAGCCATGAAGGTATCACGTTGCAGACATTCTTGTTGAACTCAATGGAAGTTCTTTGTACTTGCTTAACACTTAGCTAATCGAATGGAGAGATCTATTTTTTCCTCAACGAAGTGCTACCGTTGTTTCCATTTGACTGTTGTGGAGAGTGAGCGAGAGAGAAGGAAAAGGAATGGGAAGGGGTGTTTCGTCCGGGACCTGCTAGTGGACTCATCAGTAAGGCTTACCTAGCAGGCCCCTGCCTCAGACACAGGGATAGGAAGGGACAGGTCAGAACTCGTATATATAGGAACCGTGACCCGGCTCGAGCACTTGCGAGAAAGGTGCTCGCTAGCTCCCTCCTAGTGGCGAGTGTAGGAAGGTCGCCAC
>JAOPTO010001288.1:0-62425 GCA_033822845.1 Tetrapedia diversipes
ATTCGTTTACTTATTCTCTCTTTAATCGCATTGAAATTCGCGGTCTAAATATCGCTGCATCGGTTAATAGAACGCAATGAATCGGAATAAACGCGAATGCCAGGATTTGTGCGCGAATCCGATAAAATTGAATGAAGTTAAAAATCGTTAACGATCGATACGTGAAAATTAAAATTTGTTAATCTCTCCTATGCTGTATTTCAACACATGAATTTCTACCGCTTCGAGGAACGCCTAGCGGACGATTAATCCCTCGTTTTAATTTCCCCTAGCCCTCTTTCCGTTTCTATTTCTAGAGCCTAGACAAAGAAGAATAATCACGATTCGCCCCGAATAACGTGACTCGCGCGCCGTGCACACCAATTTCTATTTCTCCCCCTAGAAGTGGTGTCCGTCGGGCTGGATCGTGGAACGAGCCGCTTCACACGCCACCGGGCAATAAATTATCGTTCGTTACAAGACGCGCGGCGCGGAGCCGACTATCGCGACCGAGATTACTTAATTGGGCGATTCCCGTGGAACGGCTCTTAATTATTCGACGATCAACCAAACGAAGCGGCCGCCGGGAAATTTATTTGACAAAGACAAAAGCGGAGCGCCTGTTTTTCCTTCTCCCCGATTCGATAAAACCGGGAAATTGATTGCGTTCCACGATCACGGGATTTTCTGGGGATGTTTTCTTTTTTCGTCAGGTTGCTGAAGATTTTACAAATTGCTCGACGATAAATTATCGTACAAGCATTATTATTACTGTTAATACTTAGCCGACCGAGTAGCGAGACCTTCCACTTTTTCCTCAACAAAGCGCTGTCATTGATTTTATTTACTTTTGTTGTTAGTTAGTCTTGAATCAGTGTTATTCACAGTTCATCGAATGCATTTTCTGCTCTTCCGAAATGCAATTTTTAATAAATTCAACTTCAGTTCAAGGCTAACTAATAACAAAAGTAAATAGAATCAAATGGCATCTTCCCATTTGATTGGTTAAGCGTTAACTATTATCGCGCTCGAGAGACTAACGCTCTTGCGATCGGTTGCAAAATCGTAAATATTCGTTTCAAAAGATTCCGAGCGTAAATTAACCGATAAAACTGATCCGCGTTAAAATTGATTAAACCTCGTTAATAAACGTTATCGCGGTGAAGCGTTTTAAACGATGGTGAAATTTAAAAATCTGCGGAACTACGCTGGTGTTCGCGCGATTAGAAGTCACGTGGGAGAGCAAAGGGTTAAAGTTTTATCGAACGCTGCGAGGGATACCGAGATAGAGAGGAGCGGCGTAAAAGAGAGGAGCTGTTACTCGGCTTAATTACTGCTTTCAGGTGTAATCTGAAATGGGATCATCGCAACTTCCATTTGTTCGTAAACAAAACCGGACTTCCGGCCAGGAAAAAAGTTCCGTTTCAACCGTTTCCGCCGGTACACGTAGATACTTATCGACGGCCGCATCCCGCTTTCCTCTCTCCTGCCGGTCCAATCTTCGGGAACAGTTGAAAGCAACGCGGGGGCTTCGCCCGGAAGTTGAAAGAGAACGCCGGTGCCCACGGCTCCTGCGACTCGAATCGCGTTGGAATCGCCGACTCCGATAGAATCACAATAAGGAAACCGAGGACGCGTCCCTCGAGCGCTGCCGGAAGTTCGTTCCTTCTTTTTTTTTCTCTCCCTCTACGCTTTTTAAAAATAAATCGAGACTCGTTGTTCGACTTGCCTCTTCTATTTCTTACTAACGAACGAACGGAGCTTTTTTTTCGGATCACGTTACTCGATACCGTCCGATTTAACTTACTTCTATTCTACTTACGGGCACGGATGCGTTCGCACGAATTTACGCTTTCGTCTATAATTCATCGAGCACTTATAAGGTTTGGAGACATTTTACGCGAAATAAATATTCAGCGCGTTGGAGCTTTGTGACGTGACCGTACACGAACTTTATTTCCAGTTCGTTGAGCGCCTGATGAATTATGAATGAGAGCGTACGCGGTTATAAGCGAGCCTATCAATTTTTATAGACACGGGTATAGAACTGGAGGCTAAATACAGATTTGTTTCGTAAGTATACACTTGTTACACTTCAGATATTTTGTACACCTTTGCATACGATTTTACGTCTCGATACTTGATTGTCACGTCTATTCTACACGTAGCTGAAATTTTGAGTCGCTATTTAAAGGATAACAGTGACATTAAATTTTCGATATCGTGGAGTTTGTTCTGGTGATAGATAAATAAACGTAGTAACGTCATAGATGGAAGACGAAATGATACAAACTGAGAATTTCTATGCATTTCAGCGATATTAATTTAATAATTTAAATTAATAATAAATAATTTAAATAGTAATTTAATATATTAAATATTGAATATATATAAATTACAAGTTTATAAATAATAATTAATATTATAAATATCAAATATTTATAAATTAAATAAATGATAATATAAAATAATTTTGAATAATATTATTAAATGTATACTGATAACATTAATAATGTTAATAATATAAAAGTGCTAGATAAATTTTTCTTAGGGTTTCATTTTTTTCAACCGAGTCCGTAAAGATATGAATTTACATTAAAAATCCACGGTCTAGCGATCGGTATACAGTAACTTCGCTTCGTTTCAAGCTCGTCAAGTGTCTGGTAAATTATAAACGGGATTGTATAGAGACGTTGGCACACGTACCTCCTTGTTATCCCAGCGCTTGTATCGCCGCCACTCGGTGAACCCAGGACGTCGATACTCGAGGGTGTACTCCTCCACGTATTCCTGGCCACGGCCGTGATCGTAACGACCCTGACTCTGTACACCGGTGATCACGTGAGGCCCAGGCAGGTCCACTTGCAGCCACTCACGGACCCCTCTTTCTATCTGGCTCTTCGGGCACCAGGCGCCGCCCGCTGTCTCCTTGCGTAACCTATTTTAGCCCGAAATTTGTTAGCGTTAAGTGCGACGACTACTATTTTCAGCAATTTTAACCCTTTGAGCGCTATGAACGCATACACGGGTTCTCACATAGCCATTAAATTTTGGCTATGAACGCATATATGGATTTTCACACGGCCATTCAATTTTGGCTATGAACGTATATATGGGTTTTCACACAACCATTCAATCTGAGTTATGAACGTGTATATGGGTTCCCACACAGCCATTTAATTTTGGCTATGAATGCATATATGGGTTCCCACACAGCCATTCAATCTGGGCTATGAACGTGTATATGGGTTCCCACACAGCCATTCAATTTTGGCTATGAACGTATATATGGGTTCTCACACAACCATTCAATCTGAGTTATGAACGTGTATATGGGTTCCCACACAGCCATTTAATTTTGGCTATGAATGCTTATATGGGTTCCCACACAGCCGTTCAATCTGGGCTATGAACGTGTATATGGGTTCCCACACAGCCATTTAATTTTGGCTATGAATGTATATATGGGTTCTCACATAACCATTCAATCCGGGCTATGAACGTGTATATGGGTTTTCACACAACCATTCAATCTGGGCTATGTTTCATAGCACACATAAATATGTGTAATGAACGGTGATGAGTTGAATGTAACGAACTTTATTCCGGTCAGTTTTACAAAAAAAAAACTCCAATAAACGTATTCCAAAGGATTTGGAAACGAGTTAAAAGGGGGAAAAAAAAGAGAACGTGAAACGCGAAACTTGGTGTATCGTTCGAACGCGTTAATGCTAGGAATCGAAATTTGACACGCTCAGCAATTTCCATCGTTCCCGTTAAAAAAAAGAGAATCAATTTTCATTCCCCGGTGAAAATTTCTCCTCGTTCGTCCCGTATGACAGACCACCGGCCCGAAATTGTGCGATAATAATCATATCGAAAATGCAGTCACGTCGAAATCGTGCGCGCTCAATTCACGGATCGTCGCACCGTATCGACCTATCCTCTCCCAACCCCTCGTCATCGTTCGCCCAGTTACAATGACCATGGGACAATTTTTCGTTCGAATTGGACAGACATAATTAACCCCTTGACGTACAATGACGAATTAGGATCGTCATTCATTTCATGTGTCACCTGTAGACTTTAACCAGTCTGACTCGTCAAGAGCTGGTTTCAGCGAACGCCGGCCAGTATATAATTGTGGCGTACAACGTACAGAAGAGGTACAGAGTGGAGGACAAATAAACGAATTGAATATAGTTCGAGGGTTCGATGCAGCTCGGAAAAACTTTTTCTCCCCTCTCTTATTTTTTCCAATCTTGAAGCACGACGAGGCGTTAGGCCAGCAAAACGGAATTTAGGCCGGCATTCATTGCTCAAGTCTGGTAGTAAAAAGAGTCACGCGACAATGGCGATATTATATTAGAGTTTATACCGAGGGCACCTACCCGTATATTTATTTTCCTTGATGTAGGATTAATTATTGGCCGAACGCGTTTTCTACATAGACTACTGTCAGGATAGTCTCTAAGACCGCAACTATTATAACGGTGATTATTACAACAAGCTGATACAACGATATTTAACGAACCATTAACAATTAACGCTGAACGATTAACGAGAGATACGGAACGATTACGAATAACGATGAACGAATTGAAACGGATTTTAAGGATTAAGGATTAAGATCTCTCGCGAGGCTCCCTATTTATTTGACTCTAGCCTGATAGGCGGTTCCTATCCTTGCCAATCAGGATCTTCAACAAAAAATGCCCGCCTTCGATATCCTCACTCTATACAAACCTCGGTGACGCGTTTGCATTCAGGATATCCGGTGTCCATATTTTCTTCGGTGATAAAATTTACGGCGACGACCCTTTATTCTTACAACTACATTAACGTCCCTACATAATTAAATTATTCAATTATTTCAGTGGTACGTCGATTTTATTTTATTTAGAATGTTCAATATACTCCCTCCTTGGCCCGTTTCAAAAAGGATTTCGAAACAAAATGTTCTGTTTCCAAACTTGCACGTAACCGTTCGGTCGAGCCGAATTAAATAAATATTTTTCGGACGCATCAAATTCCCTTTTTATTTCTACGTCAAGGGGTTAACTGATATTAGATTTCTGTTTGTACGACGGACTGGACGGACGTAGTGAATATCCAGGGCCGGGGTATGGCAGGAGGAAGGGGGACATAGAGGGAGAGTTCTAAGTGCAATGGTTTTAAGTAGTCCGCGCCAAAGTTGCCCGCTCCGACGAGTTAATTAATTAAATTGCACCGACGAGGTGCTCGTTGCGATGAATGTTTGTCAACGTGACGGATGTCTGCGAAATATCCCCAGCGACCGAAGATATCGACGGGGAGCTCGAAATTAGCGGACGGTGACCTCTTGTTTGATCTTCCGCGGCGGAGAACGCTTTCAACCGAGAAGAGTCGTTGGGGATTTTTTCTAGGAACATTTCCGGGATCACAGTCACCCTTTCTCGAGGGCACGATGCTGAGAGTTTCAAGAATACACGATCGCATCGTTGAAACTCGAAGGTAGTGATAAGTCATGTTGCAATACCCCGTATGAAAGTTTCTGATCGTTTTCAACGCGGAACGAAACTAATTGATCGTTCCAAAAAATATGCAGGAATCTTATTAAAACTTCGTACGATACCCGAGAATACACCGTGTTTGCTACGCATGATTTTATTAAAGAATAAACGAATAAGCGAGTTGCGTTCACTTTTTAATAAAAAAAGAAACGTTTCAGCCGAGTCAGCACTGGATGCAGAATATTATTAAACATGTATCCCGAGACTTTAGAGCGTAACAAAGTTTCCCTTTAAAACTCGCTGGTCCATTTTCGAGGCGACCTGTGTGCGCGTATTAAAATTAAAATTAAAGAGGGCAATAAGAGGTATAGCAGAAAGGTTGAATACATCACGATCAACTGTTAATCGTCACCTGGAGAAATTAGAGAAAGTCAACAAGTTAGGAGTATGGGTAGCTCACAATCTCAGTGAACAGAATAAAGAAGATCGCATTGTCAATCGCCACAAGTCTATTCTCACGGGTAGAAATTAAGCCTTTTTTAAACAGGATTGTAACAGGCGATGAAAAATGGGTCACCTATGAGGATATAGTCCACAAAAGACAGTGGCTTGATAAGGATCAATCACCCCTGTCAGATCCGAAAGCAAATATCCATGGCAAAAGACTTTATTGTGTGTATGTTGGGATTGTCAAGGAATAATTCATCACGAGTTGTTGAAGTCAAATTTAACGATTACTGCAGATAGATACGTTCAGCAGTTGCAAAGAGTGCAAGAGAAACTCCATGAAAAGCGTCCTGTACTCGTCAATCGTAAAAACGTCATTCTTTTACACGACAATGCGCGACCACATACAGCAAGGGTGACTCAAGAAAAAATTCTTTAGCTTGAATGGTCTGTTTCACCACATCCACCTTACTCCCCGGATCTTGTCCCAACAGACTACCACATTTTATGTTCTTTATCAAACTTTTTGAATGGAAAAACCGTCAATTCTGAAGAGCAAGTCAGGCAGGCTGTCAAAAATTTCTTCCAGTTCAAACCAATCACATTTTACAAGGAAGGAATCGATAAACTGCCAGGAAGATGGGATAAGGTTATATACAGGGTGTTCGGACAGCCCTGGGCTTAAATTGAAAGAGTAACTCCCTGAGACATTCTAAGACGAAAATCAAGAGTAACGATTTTACGTTTGAGGCTTTTTTTAAGAGTTATAACTAGTTAAAGATATCGTTTAATCCGGACCGTTCGACTCTTGAGAGCGGGTAATCGAGGCAACTCGGTCGGTAACGTCGCTGAGTCCACAGTGATGCTCAAGCGTCGAACGGTCCGGATTAAGCGATATCTTTAACTAGTTATAACTCGTAAACAAAGCTTCAAACGCAAAATCGTTACTCTTGATTTTCGTCTTAGAATGTCTCAGGGAGTTACTCTTTCAATTTAAGCCCAGAGCTGTCCGAACAACCTGCATAATAGCGGTGAATACATAATAAATTAATATAATTTTGTTATTTAACCCTTTCGCGCCGAGCGCCGCATATATGCGGCATCGAAATGATCTGTACAAGTGCCATTTATAGTCTTTTCATATTAATACTAGATTTATCGAATCAGCCATTTTTACTCATTTTAAGGATATTTTTAACGAATAAAAACAATGTCCGTAAATCTAGCGTTAAAAATGTAAATATACTTACATTCGAGCATATATAAAAATCACGCGCACTGTGCATTTTTCCGGCGCGAGTTTCCGTTCAGTGACGGTACTTCGGCGGACGGGGCTGCCGTAGCGAAAGGGTTAATGAGAGCAAAATAAATGTCTGATAAAAAAACGGAAGTTATTTATGACTCAACCTAATAAATAAATTTACTATAGTCAGCACTCGACACACCGGTCGTCGCGTGGACACCGATTATAGTCGGTACCCGTGCACACAGGTCGTCGGGTGGATGCCGACTATAGCCGACACCCGTAACGAAAGGGTTAATAAAGAATTCGAGGGAGACCCGCGTCGCGTCGTTGGCTGCCATTGGACGCGGCGCGAAGTTAATGTTTCACCGTCTCCTCAAGCGGGAGGAGCCCGTCTACGCGCAGTTATAGTCCTCCGGCCATTACAGCATCGTTCGAACAAAGAAGAACAATTCACGGGGCCATTCGCCGGTTTCAAGAACTTCTTCGGTTCGAGGGAAGTGTACTTAAACAGCGGATCCCGGATTCAGTTCTTTCCAGCGTCTCTCTTTTCCGTCCATTCTCTCCTCGCCCCTCTCCGCCCCGCTCCGCCAGCCGCCTGGATTCCGCTCGTCCCGAGGCTCCTCACGTCCGCTCTAAATCGACCCAATGAAACTTCGCGAAACTTTCACCACCTATCGAACCCCTGCCCCGGCTTCCTACCTAATAACGAAGTTAACTTGCCGGCTGATTAGAGGATCCGTCTCGCGTTTTTCCCGCGGCCAACGACGGCCGATTAATTTCCGCGTGACAGGGATTCACCTGTTAACCCTTTGCGCTCGAGAGGCGACTGTTGGTCGTCTAATGATAGTAATTTCAAAAATTTTCAAATTCGATATATTTAATGAGATTCTCCTATATTATACGTTATTTGGTTCAGTTAAGTGATATGATAAAATTTACGTATATGACTATTTAACCTTTTGCGCTCGAGAGGTGACTCTCGGTCATCAAATGATAGTTTCGCAAATTTTCAGATTTTAGTTAATTTGTTTATTAGTCAGACTCAGAGATTAAATAGTGATAAATATGTAAACTTTAGTATATCACTCAATTAAACTAAATGACGTTTAATATAGGCAAATCTTAATAAATATTTCGAATTTGAAAATTTATATGATAGTTTTGGAAATTTTCAGACTTTAGTTAGTTTGTTTGTTAGTCACTCTCAGAGGTTAAATAGACATATATGTAAATTTTAGTATATTACTTAAATAAACTAAATGACGTTTAACGTAGGCGAATCTTGGTAAATATTTCGAATTTGAAAACTTTTGAAGTTAGTATCGTTAGACGACTAAAATTCACCTGTCGAGTGCAAAGGGTTAATCTCTTAGTTTGACTAATAAACAAACCAACTGAAGTCTGAAAATTTGCGGAACCATCGTTTGGTGACTAACAGTGATTAACAAGAACAGAAAAATTTTAATACGCGTGTTCACGATTCTGTTGAAAACCGGTGAAGCTGTTTTTAACGAACTCCGCTTTTGTTTCGTTGATCGATCAATCTTTCGTTCGAAAACGTTGACAAAGATTGGAAAATATTTTATTCGGCAATTTTTCAGGATAGTTAAAACTATTAAAAGGCGAATTTATTAGGTTATCGGTTAACTTTTATTTCCCGCTGTAACAATCGAGTGTACACTAAATAAATAAATAAATCAACTTAAACTGTCAGATTGATCGACTTGATTCGATTAAAGTAAAGTGAATTAAATTGAATGTTTAACGGTTATATGTAACGTTGAAAAATATTTCGAAACGTCTGAGAATATTTATTTACGAAAGTTTTATTCAAGTGTTTGGTAGATTGCTTCGGGATAGCGACGATTTTTGACGGAGTTCCCGGAAGTACTCATTGTGCCGGAATATATCCCTTGTGGACGGTAACACGGTATATCGGCCGTCCGAGTGGTGCTCATTTACAAGGCGTTCGCGGTGTCTGACCACGGCGGTCTGTTACTACTGAATACTCGCACCAGGCGCAAGTGGAAGAGGTCCGTCTACCGAATCTTCCGACGAAATAAACGCTTGAAATTGTAATTCACGTACTTCTCATGACAGTAGCTAATACCTTTTAATACCTACCACATATTATTATCGTTTATATATTAGATGCATGCAAAGATTTTAATCTTCTTCTAATTTTCTTTCATTCACATGTAATACAAGCAATGCAGATTAACTTCCTAAATATTCTTCTGAATTTCAATATTTCGATATTTAGGATAGCTCAATATTCATTCGATGCTATAACTTGAAAAAGCTGGGAAATTATTTGAACAGAAAATAATTGCATCACAACGCCGAGAAAATGAATAAAACGTTTGATTAAACACAATATCTGCACGTATTAACCCTTTTAGTAATTCGATAAATTTGCTAAGGTTTGGGAAAAAGCTCATGAAAACGGAAGTAAGAATGATATTTACAAAATTCAACAAGAAGCATATGACGGAATAAAAGAAAAAATTGAAACATTTATAACGTTTTATAAATTTATTTTGAGATAGAGCTTTCTCGCGATGCAAATAGTTAGACGCTATGGCATACGCAACGATATATCGTCGTTCGGTGCTAAAAGGGTTAAAATATCTACGATTAATGCGTGTAACAAAATTTTTGTGAAAAAAGGAAATTGGCAAATAGATAAATTATATCTCGTCGTGTATTACAAAGTATCCTAACAATCGATCCCTCGGCTTTCCTCAATAATTTCCACAATAACTTCCCTAACCAACCCCGAAATCACCGCCTCAATTTCATTTTGCTTGAACTCTAGCGAAAAAATTCTATCGTCAGCACGGCAAGCCCGTATACAGCAGGACAAGAACAAGGCCGGTGTTCGATCACGCGAATCGCTTTTCCCGCTCTTCCCCCCCCCCTCCCCCGAAATAACGCCCCAATTACCTAGGGATAATATTTTCCGCCGGGAACTGCCGATGCCGCGCGCAACTTCGTATCGAATCGGAATTTTTTTCGCCCTCGCAGTTTTTTCGCGAACGCCAGTAGAAAAAGTCGTCGTCTCCTCTACTAATTCACGCAGGCCTAGCGAATCTGCTGAACGCGTACAAAAGCGAAGTTTCTCGCGAGGTAACGTTAACACGTTGAATGCCACAGGAGTCACTGGTGACGGGACTCAACTTGGTGGTGGCACAGTGGGGTTTTTAAATTTTAATCTGTGACCGTTGCGCCCAGATTGGTAGAAATTCATAATTGTAGGAATGCGATTAAGAAAACTGAGCGACTGAGGAATTTTGGGTGAACGCATCGAGCGAGAAAGGTTTAGAATTAGAAAGAAGGAAGATAAGTATTTGGAAGAATATACAGCAGCGGACAAAAGTTTAAGACCAAAGGGTCAAAGAAAATAAATCAATTAATTAATAAGGAATAAGGGTATAAATGAAAATCGTATTCTATGTTGATCGATAAATAGTGTTCTATCGTAACGGCGATAAAAATGAACAGATGAACAATATTTGCGAACCATAAAATTATATTTTACATTGTCCTGTCGTCTTAAACTTTTGTCCGCTACTGTATTACTGGGAGAATGAAAGCGCGAGGCGGAAAGAGTGATTGTGAATGAAGTAAGTACGCTAAGTTGAAAAGTCGTTTATACTATTAAATTATATACTATAAAGTTGTTACTATTAAACTGTTTTAAATATACATATATTAATAAGCTTCGCTTTATTTCATCCACACGTGGGCTCTATCATCTCTCTATTAAATAAAAAGTATGAAATTTCCTATATAATTTGAACAAATGTCAATACTTGTCAACTTTTCATTATTACCATCGTTAATGCAATCGTAAATAATTAATGAAACATATAAAACATCTAAAAAATAGTTACTCGCTGTAACTTATTTGTTGTAGGTAATATTTCAACGCTATACCAATCGTATAATATAAAATTCATAGCGATGCCAAGCGGGTAAATCCTGCAAAACTGGCGTGGCATTCAACGTGTTAAATTACAGAGGCAAAACGGAGACAGGAGAACACGAAGGCACAGACGGGGTGAACGAGGAAAGGGCGGCGGGAGGAGAGGGTGGAAAAAATGAGGAGTTGGGTCGAAAGTGAACCGCGTCCATGGCAGACGTTAATGCGGAAAGCGTGTCTGTCACCAGGTCGGTTTGATCTGTCCTCCGTTCGAGGCGCGTTAAAAAGGCAGCCGGCGGTACCATTTAACGCGCCGCGACGGCCAAGGGTGCGTCGTGAAACGCGACGCTGCTCACCGGCCATTTCGTGGGCCGACGTTCGTCACGTACGACGAGGACGCAGTAATGGCCGAATCCGGTATGTCGCCGGACTCCATCCCCAGGGATTGATTGCACGATCCTGAAACACATTCATATGTTATCTGTATTATTACGTCATTATTGGTTTTGCGTATTATTTTTTACGATTATTTACTATTTGTTGGAATTGAGGAACAATAGAGGGAGAGAAATGATTTTGGAACGAAGGTGACTACTAATTTGTTTATTTTTACGATTATTTACTATTTGTTGAAATTGAGGAACAATACGGGGAGAGAAATGACTTTGGAACAAAGGTGATTACTAATTTGTTTAGTTTTACGATTATTTACTATTTGTTGGAATTGAGGAACAATAGAGGGAGAGAAATGATTTTGGAACGAAGGTGATTACTAATTTGTTTATTTTTACGATTATTTACTATTTATTGCAATTGAGGAACAATAGAGGGAGAGAAATGATTTTGGAATGAAGGTGATTACTAATTTGTTTACTTTTACGATTATTTATTATTTATTGGAATTGAGGAACAATAGAGGGAAAGAAATGATTTTGGAGTGAAAGTGATTACTAATTTGTTTATTCAGTGATAAATGTCAGAATGTAAAATGCAATTTTATAATTTGCAAGCGATACCCACGGTGTGCACATTTATTTTTATAGATAAGTTTCCGTATTATTTGTGAATTTTATCATTATGAAAAATAATCGTAATTGTCTTTGTAAATTTTGCTTGTAAAATTCGAAACTCGTTAGATTGAAACAATAATGTTAATGTATTAAATTTTAGTTGTACTCTACTATACTGATTGCAGTTACAGTGCTTAGTATTAAAAAATCGTTTGCATTAATTTGTTCACGATAAAATCACGATATTTATAATAAACTAGAAATACTGAAATTATGATGTGCCTGACATTTTATGTTTGCCCTCTCGCAATAATCTTTCTTTCAACTTTACGTCCGGTGTTCCGCGTTCAGAATTGTTGCGTTTGTTAAATCGTGACTGACAATGAGGCCATTTCGCAGTCCTCCTCCCGTTTGTCAGAGAAATCGCCGCGCGAAATGGGCCGACGACGAATCGAACGAGCATTTCCGGCGTCGGCTCGTGTCCCTCTGATGCGACCCGACCGCGGCCGGAAATATAAATTGAAAGGTTAATAAGGCTCGCGATTAAACGGGGCTTTTAATCTTTCGACGGTTTATACGCCTTCGTGTGTTGCTCGCGGAAAATCGTTAATCGCGCTGCCAAACGTAGCGTGTAAAATCTGGGGACGCGCGAAACAATAATCCGCGGAACAGGAATATGAATAATTCTCATTATGTGGATACCAAAAATTGCGGAAACGCGTTGCTTCGGTTTCCTCGTTGTTAAAAAGTTTAACGAAGCGTTTAACAATACAATTTGCAATATCTCCAAAATGTGATTCCCTACCGAATTTGCTGCCTGTATTAAAATAATACTTAAGTTGGGGTTAAAAGAATCAAATGGTTACGTTAAAAGTGGAATGAAGTTAACACGTTCGTCGCGCACGTCATCCATATTTGGGTGACGATCTTTTTCTTGAAATTAAATAGGATTTTAAATTGGAATTTTAAAAGGAATTCAATGGAATTAGTATTGAAGTATAATAAATATATATATTGGGAATGGGGTTTTATATTGCTGAATAAAATGAACTCTTATTTGTGAAAGAATACTTTGATAATTTATTAATACTTTTATACATATAGCACGAGGAAGGGCAATTTTGACTGCACCTATCGAGTTTTGTCACAAGACTAACAGAACGCAGTGGTCGAAATTCTTACAATCCTGTCCGGGTCCTTCAGCTCCTTTTGTTCTGTTTCTCGATGTTTTCGAACTTTCTAAAATGCCAGATGTGGCTTAGGTTCTTTAAAAAAGCCCTTGAGAAGGTACGCTAAGAGAAAGCTGGTTTATGGTTAATTTTTGCTTCGTAGTATTTCTGTATTCAATTTCCAACGATATGAATATAAAATACATAAAATAAAAATTAAAAATTAGAACTTTTGCTATTTTTACATTTTTTTATCTCAGTTTTCTGTGCAATCGGATTTGGGTCCAGCGAAAAATATATCCGACGCTCGTCCACACAGGTTATCAGATGGATGCCGAATATATCCGACGCTCGTCCACACAGGTCATCAGATGGATGCCGAATATATCCGACGCTCGTTCACACAGGTCATCAGATGGATGCCGAATATATCCGACGCTCGTTCACGCAGGTTATCAGATGGGCACCGGATATATCCGACGCTCGTTCACGCAAGTCATCAAATGGGCACCGGATATATTCGGCTCCCGTACCGAAAGGGTTAAACGAATATCGAAGCTTAAGGTGGAATAGAAAATGGTCTGGAAACGTGCAGAATTTGATTTACACGATAGCATTACCATTTTGTTCAATGGAGTTCGATAATGCAACGGCAAATCTGTTTTCCCTCGAGGCGTGTTCCGCGATTCGATTCTTTTTTCAGCCTGCAAGAGCTTAAAAGTTCTTCATCTTTGAAGGACCTCGTCAGGATCACGAACGTAAACAGCAATCACGGGGGCGTTGCAGTCGTTGCTCGTAAATGCTGACGAACAAGTGGCGAACGGCCCTCCACGTGGCGCTATCCAATCGCCTACACGCTTATTAGTCCGCCATTTCGCTCGCGTTTCAATTTGCCCCGGGTTTACTGCCGTTCGAGTGTAATCTTTCCATTAAAGTTTTCGCGGCACGATAAAAGTCCGAGCGAAGTCCGACGCGAGACGCGTGGGATTAATCGGTGCGAATAAATTTACATTATCGAGATGAGGAAGATCGACGGTTCGATTGCTTCCCGCGGGAAGCTGCATTTTCAATCTCGGATTAAACGAGAAATCTTACGCGTGGGAGCTGCGATTTGAGTTATTCCACGGTAAAAGATGGGAGACCGTAATTCTGGTGAATTAAAAAGGATTTCCAGAGGAGTTCGTGCAATCAAGTAAACGAAAGTGTTAAAGATCACGCGTTATTTCTATAAACTTACAACAGGGTGATCTGTATAAAATGAATCAAACGAAAGTTAAAAAAATTGAAAAGGAAGGAAAGAGAGTTAAAAAATTTGGAAGTTAACAAATTATTAGTGTAGCAGCGTGACAATGTTGTTTACAATGGCACCAAAAAGTATTCGTACACTGCATTATAAGGAAATTCATCTGCTTCTGAAATTCTGATTCCAATGAAATTTTGTGTGTGTACAGAGCATGGTGTGTCCTGCGTGGAGCAATTTTTTTGGCGGTAAAATATCTTTTAAGGGGGCTGATAACGAATCTCAAAGTTTCAGCAATTTTTCACGCTTTGAATACAAGCTTTTCTATGTTTCTTTTTTTATGACAGGGCGATAGGGTATTAAAAATTAAACATTTTCTATTTGAAAGGTTTTGCTTCATCAAGTAACGTTAGAAAGTTATCTTTAAAAAATGAGAAAAAATTCAGAAACTTCAACGCTGGTTTCACCCCTTTGCACTCCGTTGTCCCCTCTCAGGGGACATTAGAATTTACTAGTGATTCCGGGGAGTCAACTTATCCCAGCGCAACCTTTTCAGAAATGCATGTTTCTGTGAAGGTTTCTGCTAAAATGGCACAAGATATCAAATCAAAATATGGTACAGTTACCAAGATATATAAAAAAAAAAATAGTGATTTTGAGGAACCGAGGATACGTCCATCCAACACATCCGAGGTGACGTGGGGTGCAAAGGGTTAAAATGGCATTTAGATAAAAAGAAGAGATTAATTCATACGTATACTATTATGATCCACATACCCACAAAGTTTTATCAAATATTTCTATTAGACTCAAAATTTCAGGGTTAAACGAATTCATTTGTGACATAGTGTACGAATACTTTTTGGAGTCACTGTATGAGTTTTTACGTTAGTTATCACAGAGTTGGATTTATATGTAAATATCGAGCGAGAAGTCAATGTTGCTTGAATCATCATTGTTCTGATTAAATGTTCTTCTGGAAGCAAACATTTCTATTTATCAAGTCTATCAAAGTCGTCTTGTTCCGAGGGAAATTTTTATTCGACAGCCTCCTGTTTATCGACAGCGGGTTTCTCGAAATCAAGCAGAATACGTTGGCCTTACAGGAGTTCCTATTGGCTTCGGCAGCCATACGATCGAGAGCTTGCTTCTGCTCGATTAAATCTTTTCCCTTTTTTCCCTCTTTTCCCTTTCATCAACCCTCTTACGGAAATCCTTTCGAGTAAGCCATCGCAGCGGGTTAAATCGAGCCAACAGACTTCTTTCGCGTGGAAATAAAGCTAAGAACCCAGCCAATGATCATCGTGTTTATCGTTATCCTAAAATGAATCAACTCGAATCAAAGTCTTTCATAACCTCCAATCTCGTCGCGAATCAGAACATAATTACTTCTTTTTTATTTACCAACTTTCTTTCCTCCGCAAGAATAGAAGCATTCGATAAATCAATTTTTCTTGTCAAATATTCACGATCGGGGCTGATAAGGAAGTAAACATGTTCCGATAACAAAATTTTCAGGCAATCAAACGATCACACTTTTTTACACCGAACTATTTAACTCCATTCATTTAAACGAAATTAAATGTAAGAAGGTTAACAGCCTGTTTGAACGTTTGTGTATGCTACATTTTTTCACAGTTAAATTTCATAACCTTTAAGAATAAAAAGTGTAACCCTTTCGCTTCGAGCGCCGCTTATAAGCGACATCCAAATCTATTTTGTATTTTAATAACTTTGTATTTCAATAATTTTGTAAGCCTTTTCATATTAAAAATGTAAATATACTTGTTACACATTAGAGCAACGATTGTTTTATTCAGCACAGTTGTTATTTAAAACTTAGAAGAATGCGCACTGTGCATATTTCTGGCGCGTGCTTCCGTTCAGTGACGAAAGGGTTAAGTATGTTAGGAGGACTCTCAAAGGATTCTCCAATATTTTACTATATTAATTTACTTACTTATTTTTAAGGGTGTTCTAGTAAGGGAGATTCTACTGTACTTATTATAAACTGTGGCTTACACCACACAGAGGAAATACGGATTGGTGGAAAAAGGTACCTGTATCCGAGCGCTCGCTAATAAACGAATCGGATATAGTTCGAGGCCCGATGCAGCTCGGAAGAACCTTTTCCTCCCTCTCGTGTTTCCCCCAACCCTTGAGCACAACATAGGCGCAATGCCTAGAAAACGCAAATTGGACAGGACATTCTTGGCTTACGCGTTCGAGTAAAAGTATCGGAGAACTAAAGTGATCTATTTATTCACAACGTCAGAAAATAAAATTTATTTCCATAACATCCCCACAAAACTATTTTTAAACTCTTTCACTGTAACGATGCCCTGAAACTCGTGATATACTTTACAGTCCAACCGGAAGAAACACGAGTCAGACTCGCGACGCGATCTTGCCCAGCCAACTGTTAAATGCACCATCGTATTTCAATTTTCTATAAACGCCCCCCCCCCCCCCCCCCGACCGCGACTCGAGTCAAAATGCGAAGGGTTAACGTCTTCTATTTTACATCTCCTCCCCGAACGTTGAACGACCCTTGGATAGGGAGCCGACATTTTGCTTCGCTTAAAAGGGACCCGAAGAAACGCGCAATCTCGACCGGCGCACGACTTCCTGTTCTCTTTTAAACGTTCATTGAACACGGCTGCGCGAACCGGCAAACAAATCTGCCGTAATTCAAGGAAAATGCGGCCCGCTCACCGGAAGCTATAAAAAGTTTCAACGAGACAGTCTCGGCCGTTTGTGCCGCGTCGTAGTCCTCAATGGCATTCATGCATCGCCGGCGTATCAACGTCGCGCATCGTTTGCCGTGCACGTGAGCGCATTCAGTGTACGTAAGTACCGATGCCAGAAGCATCCTTCATGATCCAACGTGCTTCTTTCACCGGTGCGCGACGATTTTAAACCGACGACGGCCGTCGTCGCCTCTAACCGGAATTTCGTCCGCGCGCTGCGACCCGCAACAGCGTTTACAAACGGAGACAAAATTTAGCGTTCAAAGAAAGATTTATGTTCGTTTACGGGTGATACTGTTATGACGAATCGACTATTAAATGCTGAGATCAGTTTCAGCCGAATAAAATATACGGTATCGAGATTAAGAACGAAAATGCAAACGGATCTGTCTTTTTTGTTAAGCAGTGTAGGATTTCGAGGCTTAAACGAATTGTCTTAGTTTATACACTTATTGCATAAATTTATAGTATTATTTCTGTTCAATTGTTATACATAATTTCTAAGTAAGAAACAGAGATATAAGAACTATCGTTGATTCTCGGATGAATATTGGTAGTAGTGCATTTAGAGGTGTGATGCAAATTGATTAAAACGTCGTGAATTAGAATATTATAGGAAAGGTTATAAATGAAAAAATGGAAAAGAAAGAAGAGTGAATAAAATAATAAATATACGTGTATTTAATAAAACTAAAACGACACAAACGAACACAAAATAACAAACTACGCTTATGCTTCGCAAACTACGCCTATGCTTCGTAAACTACACAGTTCTTCGCTCTACGCTGGCTACTTAGCTTCTTCAACACTCTTTCTACGTTCAATACTTTCTGCCTTCACCGTCTAATACTTTCTGCCTTCACCGTCCAATACTTTCTGCCTCGCGCTCGCATTTTCCCCGTCATATATTCTTCCAAACACTCGTTTCCTTTCATTCTAATTGTCAACCTTTCTCACTCTACGCATTCGGTCACGACCACCCAGAATTTCTCAGTCGCACTGTTTTCTCAAGTTCTGATCTTTCACGCCTTAGAAACATTCGAGCCCAAATATTCTGCGTTCACACGACAATCGCCCAACTGAAGTACTCTTTCGACTTTTCCAAACTCGCATCCACTCGATCGCATTCCTACACATGTAGTTCAGTCATCCGTTCTATTAATTTATTCTGTTAATTTCTTTTCGTTATTAGATAAACTGTTAAACCTAATTCGACGCATTCGTCTACCTCACCGCAGTTGAATTAGTGTTTTGTCGTGAATTACAACACGTCCGACAAGGGGTGTCGGAACAGAAATTGTAGAAATGTTTCGTATAAATTGTGTTATTTCGAGAATTGCGAAGGTGCAGAGTAACGTAGAGGCATGCCTGACCAAAGGCAGGTCACATTCTACCGTTGATTCTGCGTGTCAGTCACGTCGGACGCTTCTGATTGCTATTACAGATATTAAATTGGTCGGTTTGTTTACCGGGACTCTCAATTCGCTGTGTTCGTTACATCAACCAAATTGGGCTCTTCCAGCGTCCTCTAACACAATATTAGAACGTAACAATTCATGGGAATGCCTGCATACACCATGGATTCCATTTGAAACAATAATTTGCTGTCTATAGTAAAAATAACATAACTTCTCGTTAACATCGCAGTTGGGCTCTATAAACAATGCACTAACGTTCGATAATTATCAGTTTGAAATTCTTAATTGGCTAACGTTATATTGGCTTCCGGCTTTTTGCTCAACCGAAATGAAATCGTGAATCATAAATCACGATGATTAACCGATGATTTTCGGGAAAGTGCAAAGTGGGGATGCGCCCATAAAAACATGAGGAAAAGGGCATAGCTAGTTTTAGTAAGAGAGCAACCGTATTGTACGAACGAAAGACGATTTTGTAAAAGAAATAAAGTACCCCTCACAAATTATAATTTTAACACGCGCGAGCTAACCGTACGCGATCGATTCCACGAGTCACCGTGTAGCGGCAGAGCGCGTTCACAAACGGAGCAACGATCGAACAAAAGGAAAGTGCAGGTTTCACCCTCCGTGTTATCGTTGCCTGAGCCAGCGAACAGGTCGCTGTCGCTGTCTGAGCGACAGGGAAGGCGCACCCTCTGCACCTATCTCCGGCGACAGGTCGCCTCACCTCCGAGACACATGCAAATCACATAGGCGTTTGAACTTCCAAACGTATTCATAGAACGGTGCATTCTCCCAGCCGTTTCACCCTCTGGCCGTCGCTTCTGTCTTCGTGTGTGCCACGTTCGATGGCTGGTGGGACCACCGGCGGGGCGCGAGGGCGAGGATGCTCCAGTCACAAGCGACATAAAATAACGCGGGCCTCGGGGGACGTGGCTGCGCTCCCCGATGCTCGTGTTCGTTTCGCGTCGATTCTCGTGTTCCCGTACGCCAAGTTACCACGCGCACAAACACAGAAACGAATAAGCGTGAGAGAGAGAGAGAGAGAAACAGACAGACAGAAAAAGAGAGATAGAGACAGAGGGGGCACAAGGGGTGAAACGGAGGTGGATGGCGCGAGCACGCGACAATCGCGAGCTTGGTGCTTTAAAATGTCGAGCGCTTTTGTGTACCGGGGAAAATTTGCTCCTACGTTCGGGTAAATTGCGCAAAAGGGAGCACCTTTTTTCCGTCTCATCTCTCTCCCTCTCTCTCCCCATAACTCCACGCTTCTGTCTCTGTCCGACTACCTTTCACGCTCACGAATTTCCCTTCCCCCAGTTTCTTCTCGCGCCTGCTTTTCTCTGTCTGACTATAGTCGCTGTTTCTACTTGCTGTTTCACAGCGAGCTTCTATCTCTCTTTCTCCGTCTTTTGGTCTTTCTCTTTCTCTCTCTCTCTCTTTCTGCCCTGTATGGGATAGCGTAGTTCTCAACAGAGGGGGCACGGGGGACCACCTTACGACAATTTATTTTCTGTACTGGATCAGAGCGCTCACAAAGTGCCTTTCTTTGGTCACGAGCCAACGGAAACGCAGTCGCCACGAGTGGCCGCGATTCTTCGTTAATTTACCGCTGCATTATGTCGGCGACGTAATTCGTTGGAATTATCTATTATGCGCCGAGCGTGTCTGCACGCGTGTCTGTGCGTTACGTTCCCCGTTTAAGTGGACACCCGTTCCACAGGATTTCCCGCGCTCGCTCGCGGAACGTGTAATTGCTAGAGCGAGAAAGAGCAGGGAATGGGCGACGGGGATCAAATCGAGTTTCTAGGAGAAGCAATAGGATTGACGTTGCTTGAAATTGTTCTACTTCGAGTCGAGCTTTTTTACCCCCCGTCTTTAGGCGTGATGCATGCGTTACTGGCCCTGACTAGCTCGGTCCTCCCAAAATGCAATTTCTCTTGTCCAACGGTTAAGCTTCGTGAAAATGAGGACACCGTTAAGCACCTTGGAATGATTTACCTCTCTTCGGATTATAGCGTTCCTCTGCTTCCTGTGCGAGAAACTCGACTGTGAGTACGTGTACGTGCGTGTGTGTATGTGTGTGTGTGTGCGCTCGCGCTTTCACGTGTACCCGGTAGTAGTGCAAAAAAATTTATGTTCCTTTATGGGTAGTACATTTGTAACCGCTATACGTCATCCGCCGATTTTTGCCGATTCAGATAAATCAGAGACGGGTTCGACTACCGTAACACTAACTTCTTTCGAACTTTCGCGCGCGGTGTAAATCAACTCGCCAAATTATATCGGCGTTCTTTCTCGCGCTTTCACGGTTTTTACGATTCTCGCGGAGAACAACGTTGTTAACCGGCTTTATTAGGAGAAAAATTCTAATTTACAAAACAATGGATTTTCAAGATAGAATGGAAAAGAGAATTGAAAGCAATTCAGATAAGAATTGAATGTAATTGAAATTACGATCGAATAGAATTGAAAGCAATTCAGATAAGAATTGAATGTAATTGAAATTACGATCGAATAGAATTGAAAGCAATTCAGATAAGAATTGAATGTAATTGAAATTACGATTGAATAGAATTGAAAGGAATTTAAATAGCAATCGAGAAAAGTAAGACGAGTATTAAAATAATAATTGAAACAATTTGCAATGATAATTGAAATGAATTGAAATGACGAATAAAAATAATTGAAATTGAAATTGCAAGGAAAAGAACCATATTAACTATAGTTTCATTACATTTCCTCGAAAACTTACTAAATTATCGGTGACAGCATAAAAAGTGCGTCGTTCAGTAGAATAAGTCAGCATTGGTCAGACACGAGTTTCGAAGTAGTAGGCAACGATTCGAGAATCGAGTCGTTTTGCCCGATTTCTCACCGAGCCGTCGAAAAAGCTCGCGGTGTCGCTTTCCCAAGGGCCGCCGCTAATTCAGTTTGCAAGCTCCGGAATGCCGCGCGTCTCGCACGTCCGCGACGCCACCCCTAAGTAACAGTTCTCGCGCTATTGTTCAGATACGGAGAATCCCGGCGCGAGGCTCGCGGAGCGGGAGACGTTTCGTGGATTCATTGCGACGCATTCCACGTCGAACTATTCGTCTTACGAGCTGGCGTGCAATTTGGTGCCACGGGGTGCGCGACAACCGGAAATCCGGACCGCACGGTCGCAGCTGGATTTCTGCGCGTGCCGATCAGCTTATGTGCATGCTCGATGGTTTGTGTAACAGATATCGGCAGAAAAAAGAGTCCGAAGAGAACAAGTTTCCAAGTTCATAATTTATCGAGAGAAACTCTACGTGAGCTTTTACTTTCTGTAAATTTGTTTAATTTCATAGATTAGATGCACGGTTGTATTTTACATATGCATCTGTGAGCAAAAACAAGATTAAAAATAAAAATTGTGAATTAGAGTGTTAAAGCGAAACAGTTCTATCTGTTAGATAATTCCGATTTTATCGAAGAACACCAAACAAATATGAAACGGAGAGACTGCAAGTATCGCAGTTCATCTCTGACCGAATGATAGTAATTAATGATTAACCCTGAAATTCTGAGTCTGATATAAGTATTTGATAAAACTTTGTGGGTATGTAGATCGTAATAGTATACCTATGAATTAATCTTTTCTTTTCATTAAAATGCCATTTTAAAGGGCTGAAACTAGCGTTGAAGTTTCTGAGTTTTCTGAGTTGGTACTCGATGAAATAAAACCTTTCAAATAGAAAATGTTTAATTTCTAATACCCTATCGCCCTGCCATAAAAAGAAGAACACAAAAATGCTTGTATTCAAAGCGTGAAAAATAATCTGAAACTTTGAGGTTCGTTATCAGCCCTCTTAAAAGATATTTTGCCGCTAAAAAATTGCTCCATGCAGGATACACCATGCTCTGTGCACGCATAAAGTTTCATTGAAATCAGAATTTCAGAAGTAGATGAATTTCCTTATAATACAGTGTACGAATACTTTTTCGAGTCACTGTAGCTCTGATCGTACGCAGATGCTTCACGGCTGTTCTAAATCGAGAACGACCATCGTCACCCGGTTCTCACAGTAATCCGAGGCGCGTCTCGCGAAGATGGAATCGTACGAAAGGAAGACGTCGTCTCTCGCGAGTCGAAGCACGTTGGCGTCGTTAGCCGGCGTGTTTGGAACGACGATGCTCGAATACTTTTTTACCTTTGCGCCGGATCAAAGGATCGGCAGCACGCGTTAACTTCGCCTCATTCTTTTGAAACTTCCAACTTCTGCTCGAGGATTCCCTTTTCTTGGCCTCCTCTCTGTTTCCGTCTGCGAGGCGAGCTCGCACGCGAGCCTTCTTTGACGCGTGCACGTCGACGAATTGTTGTGAAACGTTTCAGCCGTGAATGACCTCGTTCCGGAAAAAATATTCTATCGGCGTAACGAGTCCGTTCGTAGTTTCTCCACTTTTTTGTGCCTCGCGTTCGGTATGACTTCTTTTTGAAATTGTTCCGTCCGAGAGGATCTTGAAGACGAGGATACTGCATGCAGCGGGGTGCAAAAGGTATTTGCAGTATGGAAATCACACGCATTTATGAGGTGAAAATTTCAAATCTTAATTAACGCTAAATCTATTGTACTATCGTAATTAATTTTATAGCGTAAGAGAAAGTGAGGGGTGGACAGCGAGAGTTCAAACTTGCTTGGGGAAAACCCTTGGCGAGGCGCGAGGCCTTCGAAAAATGCCCAAATATGGTCATGTTTTTGGAATATGCCCAAATATGGCCATACTTGAGGAATTTTTCCGAGGTACGTGGTGGGAGAAAGGCCAAGGGTTAGCGACAGTTTTGTCTGGTCAAAAAGAGCAGAGTTGAATTAGACGTTATACCATGTAGAGAGTCGTGCGAAGAGTAAAATTTGTACATACTATTGTAACTATGTTTCCGTAATCAATAAATAAATATTATTATTATCCTAACACTACACTATCAATGGGTTAGGATATAGTTATTTGTGACGAAGAAATGAAATTGAAAATTATATTTAAAAAATACTTAATACAGAAGAAACAGACGATAATGATCACAGTAGAGATCACAGTAAATTTCCAAAGATGTAGGTATACATCTACATACAACAATAGATTTACAAAGTTTTCATGAAAAATTACGAATTGGTCATTTTTACCGGTTTTGATAGTTATCGCGTTAAACTACATAATTTTCAGGTTTTATTTGATGGTTAAGCTGCGTCTATTTAAAATAGTTACTTTATTCAGTTGTAAGTCTCTGTTTTGGTGTTCCTATTTAAATTAATTTGGCAACAGGTATTTGAAGAATTCTCGGAAAATTTCTATTCAATCGACCATAAAATAACGTGTCGTTTACAAAAATCGAGTGCAAATGCTCAACGCACGATTAATGTATTCACCTTTTATTTTTTTGACACGTAACCTATCACGAAATTCCGATGCCGGCAAACCTATTCGAACGGTGAAAACGGAATAAAGAAGGAAGATAGATAGACGTTCGAATTTAAAAGAGGAATGACGGCGGATGGAAGGGACGAGGCGAATGGGACAAACGTGCTTTTTTTGCACGACACGATGTTTAAAATCACAATTCCGCCTGGTGCTCGACGAGTTCTCCAAGAAAATTGCATTCGACAATGCCTCCATTCTGTTCCACCGCCGACGATCCAATGCGATTTCATCCCCGCCCCTCTGTTCGTCCCCCGCCGCGCCGCCGTCGCCACTTTTCCTTGTAAAAGAAGTTTATCGAGGCGACTAGTCCCGCGCATTGGCTGCGCGCGCGTGCACGCGCCCGAGGCTGCATTTTCTTAAAACTTCTCTAATATTTCCGGTGCCCCCCCCTCCCCATTCCCTCCCCGCGCACCTCGTTAAAGTCCTTTTCCATCGGCGCGACGCCTCGCTTTCTCGTTGCGCGTGTTGACGAAACACTTGGCCCGGGGAACGTCATTAAAAGTTTTCGTGTACACTTTTCCCGGGGGCTGCGTGTGTACGCGTGCATACGTGCATACATACGAAACGGTGGCACAGAGGGTCGAAAAAAATGGGCAACTCGTTTTTGCGCCAGGGAGAAGCTCCCTTTGAGCGTTTCGCTGGCTTCCGGGTGAAAGGGTAAAGCGTGGCATCGATGTTCGGGGAGGGGGACGACGAAGCGTGGAGCGCCTCGATTATATTTGTTTGTTTTATCTTTGGTGCGGTAGGATTTTCACTATTTCGTTGGAAACTAGACGTCGAATCTCGTCGAAAAAATATTGCACGCGCAATGTATGCTTGCGAGCGACGTAAGCAAGTAGTTGTGTGAAACGTATGTTAGCGACAGCGGATTTTGGGTGTGTCGCTGAAAAAGGGTCTAGACCAGTGATAGGCGAAGTACGGCCCGTGGGCCAACTCCGGCCTGCGAAAGTATTTAACCCCTTGACTACGGCAGACTTTGATATGTACTGGTCGTACCATACGGCAGGGATTGAGTTACGATGTGCGCCGAGAACGGCGAATTTTTGGTGTCAGAAAGCGAAACTGTGTGAAGCGCCTATAGGCGCTCTTAGTGTCAAAAAGTCAAACTGTGTTGAGCGCTTATAGGCGCTCTCAGTATCACAAACGCAAAATTTCTAAGCGCCTACAGGCGCCCACAGTAGTCAAGGGGTTAATCCGGCCCGCCGAGGGTCCATCGACGTGGACAGTATATGGTCCGCTATAATTACGTTTCGACGGTCGAGAAGTATAAAGTAGATTCTACTTAGTAGAATAATAGATTCATAGCCTATAGGTGAAGCTAAACTAGCCGCGTAGTTCATGTGTTGCGTAATACGGGGCGCAAAGCGTCCTATGCGTAATTATGATTAAAAGCATTAACACAAAATGCATTTTTTCTATAATTCTGGCCCTCCTCTAGAATTTCTTAAATTTTGTGGTCCCCCATTAGAAAAGTTTGCCCATCACTGGTCTAGACCGTAATTTAGGCTAGTGACCGATTTATGACTGGGTATCTGGTGTGCCTGGCGAGACAATATGTTACAAAGTATGAATGCAACCCCAAGGCGCCACTTGACGGATGAAGCCCCAAAGACGTGCAGCCATCGGGTGCCAAGAGATGTATTGTTTATATTAGTCGTGGGAAAGCCTAAACATTGCGAGCAACCCTACGTTGCATCGCCAAAAAGAAAGGACCTTTGTCCTGTAGGATCTGGCCACGGAGTTGGGAAGACTAATGCAGCCTTCTGGAAAGAGGACTGTGATGAACCACTTACCCCAGAACCGTGATCAGGACGAGACAAACCTTTCTTATTCTTCAGCGTTAATTTGTAACATGCAGTTACGCGAGTGCTGAATTAATGTTGCCTGTTTAACTGAATGCGTAATTGTTGTTTGAATTAATGTGTTGGAGTAGAAAAAAAATGTCGATTTGATTTGATACTTCAGAAGTTTCCGTTAAAATGCGGGTGATTGGATTACTTAATCCAATAAAATATTGTAAATTTTAAATATGGAAATATTTTTTAGAATGTCTTTTTACTTTGAGAATTTCATAAAATGTGTAGTATCGTAATTAATTTTGAGCATAAGATAAAGTAAGGTGTGAACAGCGGGATTTCAGACCTGCTTGGGGAAAACCCTTGGCGACGCGCGAGGCCCTCGGAAAAATGCCCAAATATGGTTATACTTGAGGAATTTTTCCGAGGTACGTGGTGGGAGAAAGGCCAAGGGTTGGCAACAGTTTTCGCTGGTCGAGTAGAGTTAAACCGGACGTTATACCGAATAGAGTTGAATTAGACGTGATACCGTGTAGAGAGTTGTTAATTAAGTAAATTAAGTAAAATTTGTACATAGTACTGTAATTATATTCCTATAATCGACAAATAAATATTATTATTATTGTAACACTACAAATGTTTTGACCATTCTGTGTTGTATTTGCAGTTGATAAATTTGTAACGTCGTTGCAGACGTTATTAAGCCTGTTGATCGCACCAATTTGACCTAAGCGACCAACGGTAAGCTGCGTTTCTCGAACCAATATAACATCTGATAAACAGAGCAAACAAAGCTGTGTTCCTGTTCGATCTTGTGCGAATCAAACGCTTCCGTTGCAAGAACTGTATCTGGGGTGTTTCAGCGCATCGCGTTGCTAGGTCCACTTCGGGAAGCGTTACTAATGAATGACAATCCGGATTGAAAACTTTCCTGTCACCCGGCTCCACTCTCTTCCGAGCAATCGGCTTTGTCCTTTTCTCAGTCGCTTCGCCTTTGTTTCAGCACCTCTATTCCATCCATTTGTCCCAATTCCAAACAAGAACACCCGCACTTCCGGTCACCAGAATGAAACTACTTTGTCCCCAAAGAAGCCTACAGGTGTAATACATTCGGATCGATGAGATTAATAAATGGTACGCGCAGACATATTTATTTAATGCGTTGAAAACATATGTTTTATGACAAATTTAATTGTAAAATATATAAAACGTAAAATATGTTTGCCCTAAAAGAGCCAGGCATTGTACAAAATGCAGTATAAAACAAAACATATAAATTTGTTTAATTTTATTATATACAATTATTAGTTATATATGTAATGGTTGATTTGAAAAACAAACAATGCTATCTCTATGTTTATAACAAATTTAATTCTGTAAAATGTATTTCCTTTAAAAGAGTTAGGCGTTGTACAAAATGCAGTATAAAACAAAACATATAAATTTGTTTAATTTTTATACATACAATTATTAGTTATATATGTAATGGTTGATTTGAAAAACAAACAATGCTATCTCTATGTTTATAACAAATTTAATTCTGTAAAATGTATTTCCCCTAAAAGAGTTAGGCATTGTACAAAATGCGGTATAGAACAAAACATATAAATTTGTTTAACTGTTATATATACAATAATTATTAGTCACATGTAATGGTTGATTTGAAAAACAAACAATGTTGTCCCTGCACATTTACCTACTGCCACTTTTGTGAAATATCCTATTTCCCTCGTTTATTACTTAATAAATTCGAATACAACAGGTTCTCTCGAACCTGATTGACTTTTACAGTCGAACTGATCGCAGCGCCACGTGTACCATAAATGGTACACGGTGTGATAACCACTCTAAACATGCTAATTACTTATGGATTGACGATGTAACGACACATCGTGCGGTAATATATCAATTTTTAGTCAAAGCAACAAATGGCCTGGAGATTACGTCGAGCGAAAACGGCTTGGCACGGAACGTGTTAATTAAGCTCCCATCGTTTCACGGGGCATTTGGCGAACGGTACGCACATTTCCGGTTTCGCATCGAATTTTCACGCCGCCTGCGTTTCACTTTCCCACCTCCTGCCATAGTCGTTCCCCTTTGCGCGGCTTTTTTCTTTATTTCCGCCTGCTTATATCGGTTTCCTCTCCCTTTGAAGCGATGGGAGCGCCGTCAGGTGTCCCGGCTATAATCCAGCTCGAACCGAACTCGAACGGGACTGCAGGGATGGCCCAAGGGTCGTGGCCAATGGCGTAGCAACGATTCCCCGGACCGCACTTGACCGTCCTTTTATTCTCACGAATTCCCGGATCCCCGATTCGTTAAAACCGGTCACGCTGGGATCGCCCTTCGGACAATGTGCAGAAAATTCTTTGGATTTTAGTTGCGTCCATGCATCTGCAATGGAACCGTCCGTTCCCATGATGGAATTATTCGAACGTCGGCGAAAATAATTTGTCGAACAATCGCATTTGTTGGTGTTTTCGTTGGTGGTTGTAAGGGAACGGGTGTAAATGTAGATGTAATACCGATGGATTTGTAAAAGTAGATGGTGGTATTTTAAATGATTGAAAAAATGGTAAATGCAGAACAACTGTGGATTTATAATAAGAATGTGAAATGTGAGATTTTCGATGCTCGAAGAGAAATGTCTTAACGAAATATTTGTGGATTTGTAATGATGGTCGTCGAAAATGGTAAACGATTGTTTAAAAAGCTGGAACTATTCGAATGTTAACGAACAAAATTTGTTGAGCAATCGCATTTGTTGGTGTTTTCGTTGATGGTTGTAAGGGAAGGGGTGTAAATGTAATTTTTCGTAGATGTAATACTGATGGGTTTTTAAGAGTAGATGGTGGTATTTCAAATGATTGAAAGAATGGTAAATGTAGAACAACTGTGGATTTATAATAAGAGTGTGAAATGTGAGATTTTTGGTACTTAAAGAGAAATGTTTTAACGAAATATTTGTGGATTTGTAATGATGGTCGTTGGAAATGGTAAACGATTGTTTAAAAAGCTGGAACTATTCGAATGTTAACGAACAAAATTTGTCGAACAATCGCATTTGTTGGTGTTTTCGTTGATGGTTGTAAGGGAAGGGGAGTAAATGTAATTTTTCGTAGATGTAATACTGATGGGTTTGTAAGAGTAGATGGTGGTATTTTAAATGATTGAAAAAATGGTAAATGCAGAACAACTGTGGATTTATAATAAGAGTGTGAAATATGAGATTTTCGATACTTAAAGAGAAATGTTTTAACGAAATATTTGTGGATTTGTAATGATGGTCGTTGGAAATGGTAAGCGATTGTTTAAAAAGCTGAAAAAGGTAAAATGCTTGTTAATTCGTGACTGTGACGTTTACTATTTCCTGTTTGGTCGAAAAATGTTAAAATTTGTTTCGTTGTAGATCCAGTCGTTTCAAGTTTTAGAAGAAGGACAGCGTGTCGGCGTGACAACGATCGAGAACAGTGTTCTGTGATGTTAACGTTCAACAAGTCGAGGTACTGTTCCGGTAACGTCGAACGTTTCACTCGTTCGAAGTCCAGACAATTCTAACGGTCCTCTGGCGGGTTTCGTTGCTCAGTTTTAAGGCAGTTCTTCAGCAAGTTCTAAGATCAACTGTTAGCGATCTCCGACTTGTTCCAACGGCTATCCAGCGATAGAGAGTTTTAAATTGCTCTAATTTCTACTTTCGAGTGTAACTTTTAACGCAAAGTGAAATGCCCTGTTCAGGATTCCTTCGTGCGATCTTGGACGTAAATGGCGGACCTCTCGGTATCCGTGGAAACTTCAAGCGATTGTCCAAGAAAGGAAAACCATTCGATCTATTACCGTTTCAATGAAACGCATAATAGATGAGTAAAAATTAAAATTAGTACAGCATTGGTAGTTATAAAATTTTAATTAGAACTTTCTCTCAGATATTCGCACCATCTCAATCCAATTTCAATCTTAAGATTCACTCAAGAATCTAAATTTAAGAATTCCCAACAAGCTCTTTTAAAGACTTCTATCTTTCTATTCTCTTCATAAATTTTAGTCTTTGCATTTAGAATTTTTACTAATTCAGTACTTCAATAATTTCGGCCCGGTTTATTTCAACCTTTGATACTTAACCCTTTGCACTCGAAAAGCGACTCTCTGCCATGAAAAATCTCCAAGTACAAAACACTGAAATTAGACAAATCAGAATTTACTTATTTTAACTGTTGTTCAATTCAGATAAAGACTGCTGAAATTTTTAAACATGACTATTTGCATCTGGAAACTTGTAAAATTACTGTTATCTGATTATCAGCAGTCATCCCTCGGTTCATACTTAACCCTTTGCACTCGAACTTAATATGACCATGAATTACCGCCAACTCGGAATTTATTTTTTTATTTAATCAAAACAAATCTTTTCCAATACATTATTAGCATACTTAGCTGTAACATTTCATGAGTATAATTAAAAAAAAATGAAAATTCCACAAAATATTTATTTACACACATACAAATTTTTATAAAATACATCTCAGCAGAGCAATCCAAAAATATAATGTTCATACATTTATATTTACCTACATATGTACATAAAGTCATACTTTATAATCCCTTGTAAATTGTATGACATTCATCGCATACGCTGAGACACACAAGCGCAACGGAAAAACTTGTGATGTCGCATGCGCTGAGACATACGAGTGCAAAGGGTTAATACTCATAATCATCCACACTATATATCATCTTAACAACGTTCGTTCACCTCCAGACGACCATAAACCCGATCCACATCCCGAGCAGTTACTTCAGGGCGGTTTTCCCATTCGGCTTCCACTCGGCGTGTTCGTGTCTCACGGAGAGCGGTGCCATTTTCTCTACACGTCGTGACAATGTCTGACGATGGCACTCGGAAATGCACGCGAAAGAAGTGGCGCGGGATCCCGGCCGGCCATGAAGGGGCTCGTTTAAACGAGGCATCGACCGTTCGTTCGGAGACGTTAAAGCGCGAGCACGATGCCGGGGAGAACGCCCGGGTTCGTTTCCGTCCTTCACGTAACGCGAATGGCAATTCGACGAGGAGACGAGCACCCAGGCACGGCGTGGCACCGAAGTGGCTCGCGTTCTCATAACTTTTCCAAGACGAAAACAGATAGGCATATCCACACGTGGTGATGCAGCAGGGGTCTACTCGCAAGTAGACTGAGGATTTTTGTGAAAATTCAGACTTTTTTTAAATACCGACAAACAAACGGAAGCTAAATGTTGATTTGTTGCAGCATCTAAATATTGTAACGCGAATGGCAATTCGACGAGGAGACGAGCACCCAGGCACGGCGTGGCACCGAAGTGGCTCGCGTTCTCATAACTTTTCCAAGACGAAAACAGATAGGTATATCCACACGTGGTGATGCAGCAGGGGTCTACTCGCAAGTAGACTGAGGATTTTTGTGAAAATTTAGACCTTTTCTAAATACCGACAAACAAACGAAAGCTAAATGTTGATTTGTTGCAGCTTCTAAATATTGTAACATGTAACCAGAGATAGTTTGCGTACTTTGACGCGTTATGCGCTTTAATTCGCGTTTCTGTTTTGAGTACGGCCAAGAATTGGTAATAAAAGATTGGTGTCTGATGAAAGCTACTCGCGTGGATTATGAACGCGTATATGCGTCTCTGACGAAAGCTACTTGCGTAGACTATAGACGCGTATATGCGTCTCTGACGAAAGTTACTCGCGTAGACTATAGACGCGTATATGCGTTTGTCAATTACTCCGATCATCCATTTAGAGCAACAGTTTGAACGAAAGTATTTAGCACTCAAAGGGTTAATATTAAATTTGTTAACTTTATCATTGTAAGACGATCGCCAGTGGTTGAATATCCTTTGGAAGAAGTGTTCGATATACCACTGATCTTTTATTTTAACAGATCTGTCCCCCAGTTAATTCGGATAATCGACGTTCATCCGTGCTCCATCTTATGCCGCGACCACACTGCTGTTCGCGAACAGTTCTTTTCAATGTGGACGCGGCATTACAGTAACGTTAAATGTATATCAGCTCGAAGAAACTTTAAAAGTTTTCATTAAAGCTGCGAATCGTTCTTCAAATCGAAGATAGGATACGAGTAGATGTGATGTCTCGCTAATTTCAATCGTCGAAAATAATTCTGAAATCGCCACGGAGACATATACGAGATATCTTATCATCGGTCTCGCTGCGTCGAGGCAATCGGGGCAATCGATAGAGGAAGATTCATTTAGAGGGCGATAAATTAATCAGCAATCGCTCGATCGCCTGCGATTGCCAGCTTCCGGGACCACTTGTGCCGCCAGGTCGGAAATCAATCGATTTCGGGCCGCGACCCGAAGACCTGATTACCGATTCAACGATATGCAACAGGAACGCGTCGGAGAAGTTCGCGTCCTCGAATTAACGATCCGCCGCTTTCATTATTATTTACGAGATCGGGTCAGCCTCGGCGAACCAGACGATTCTGCGGCTACGAAGTTCAACTCGAGGACCCTCGGGGATCCGTTCGTATCAAGGGCTTGCCCGTCTTAGAAATTGGTTTATTGCCCGACGATCCCGTATATTTAGGGAGGGGGCATTTTATTTTTCTACTTGTTGCGGACTCACTTTTCAGGTCGTTTTAGAAAATTCATCGGTGTTTCTCGTGTGCCGGATCATGCGGGTGGAATGGGACAGATCATGATCAATTCGGTTAATCACGGGTGAACATAAAATTGTTTATTGGATTAAATATCATAATATATATTCTACTTTCACCTATATTGCTCTATCTCTTTACTTCTTTCTCTAATAAAGTTGCTACATCGAAAAATCGTTTATATTATTAAATTATATTAAATTATAATATTTAATAATTAATAAATTTAATTATATATTAAATTATATACTATTAAACTATTTTAAATATATTAATAATATCTAAGAACTTCACTTTATTTTACTCACGCCTGAGCCCTATCATCTCACTCTACTAAATAATAAAGTAAGAAATTTCCCATACCATTGATTCTATTTACATTTGTTATTTATTAGTCTTGAATTAGTGTTGTTCATAATTCGTCAAACACATTTCCTGCTTTTCCAAAGCTCAATTTTTAATAAATTCAACGGTAGCTCAACACGAGCTAATAACAAAGGTAAATAGAATCGATGGCAGCGCTTTGTCGAGGAAAAAATGGGAGGTCTCCCCGTTCGGTTAGTGAAATGTGAAAACGGGGATCTGTTTACGTATAAAAAGAGAGTACGAATATCGATCGTGAAGGAATATAATATAAATTTATTATGGGTGGATACACCTAGGTTGAAGTTTTTATGAAAACTGTTTACCGGAAAAATTTTAAAGGGATAATTAAAAAGTAATTTACGGAAATTGTTCTATTCTCTGCTTTATCGAAATATGCACGCCACGATGCACTATATTTATGGAGTGCTCGTAGAATAAAAAATTTTTAAGAATAGATTGCTAGGATGAATAATTGTAGTAATTAATATTTTATACGATTCCTCGCTACGCAAAATTACAGTGCACTCGTATGAATTAACCGTGACACCGGTTACATGCATAAATTCGTGTATTTCGATAATACCACAAAGCAGCGATATCGGATTCATCACTGAGCTGGATTTACACGCTCGCTACCCACTTGTCTATTAATTAATTTTATCCCTCCATTAACTCATCAACCCCTTTTAATCCTCGTAAGGATCGAATCAAAATTGAACAAAAACAGAATCGTTTATTCGATCGTCAGTCCGATATTACCTGACGAATTCGAATACAATAGCGACTCCTGTATCCAAACTAATACAGAGACAAACACTGCGGAATAATGGAATTCTCGGATAATAGAAAAATCAGTCTTCTTTGAAGGAAACCCTTTCAAATCAACACTTATTTCGATTTCAGTTTCTTTCTGTACTTAAAGATCCTATATTTTCTTGACTCATAAGTTCCGTAAGCATTTTTGCCAAAGATTCAGTTAATGTTGGCAATGTGACTCGATTTTAACATTGCTGTAAGCAGTCCAACGGAAATCTATCGATAATCGATCGTTCATAAGGCGTCGTCGCAGACGTTGCGATTAACCGTTTAAAGAATATTTTATTTCCTCGTTTCCTTCTTAATTCACTTTATCGTCACTCCCATTTCCCTTCATTATCCCTATTTTTCATTCGACCGTACCATTTTCTATTACATATTCACTACCCATAAATACACGCATGCTTGCGCGCACGTTCAAAATTCGTTCATAACCTCGCTCTAATCACGTACAACATAATTATCCAGGATACAAGGATATTCGGATACTCGAACGTTAGGGTGTTCGGATAACGGGCAGCCTCTACGTCGCGTACTCCATTCGACGACTTTCAAATTCAAAGGAAACCCCCAACGGAACAGGCTTTCGATCGAGTTGCGAGAGCGCAGAGAACGAGAGGAGCCGGGGAGCCGTTTAATAAGAGCCCAGGACGTTGGGCCGCGTAATTGTTCCCGGCCACTTTGCCGGAATATTAAAACCGGCAGTCCCACGGAGTGACTTCTGAAGCGTCCATCGTGACGGCGTGTTTATTGTAACGAGCGGCCACGGAGGAGCCGTCGTAAAGTTAAAGAGCAGAGCAGCGCAGAGCGGAGCCGAGCAGCGAGCGCCCGGCATAGAGACACAGAAAGGGAGAGAATACGCTCGCTCATGGCGCTCTCTATTACACGGGGGAGGTCTGGCACAATGGAATTCCAGCCGCGGTCTTGGCGAAGCAATTTCGAAGCAGTTTTCGCCGGGGCAGTTAAATTTAAACAGGCCGCGGGTCTATTTTACGTGGGGGTTATTAACGTTATTCGCGGTTAATTCCGCGCTCTTTCAGAGAAAACGAACACCAGGACGCGCGCGAGCACACGGCCCGCGGGGTGCACCGGGTTTGATGGAAAATCACGGACGAAAGAACATCGCGGCGTTGAGCGTGTATTGTCGTCCGGTTAACGAACGAATTTTCACGAACGTTTCCCGTCGACCGTAATGGCGCACGGATATTTACCGCCCGTCTGAACCTCAAACATCGACTGTTTCGCTCTCTGTATCTTTGCGCCGACCGAACCTTGCTTTGAGACCTATGTCCCGGCTGATAGCGTTTGCGGGAAGAATTTATATGATCTCTATCTGGTCCCTGCACAAGAATACAGAGTGGAACGGGACGATGTACACGGGCGATTAATCGTGTGATGTTGTTTGCAACGAACGAAGGACAATAGCGTTGTAGAGGACCAGCACGTACAGTAGCGGACAAATGTTTAAGACCGCAGGACAATGTGAAACATAATTTTATGGTTCTAAAATATTGTTTATCCATTCACTTTTGTCGTAATTATGGTAGAATTCACTATTCATTGATTAGGATAGAATACAAATCTTTATTTATACTATTATTTCTTATTAATTAATTAATTTATTTTCTTCGACCGTTTGATCTTAAGCTTTTGTAAACTACTGTATATTTCGCGGAACCCTTGAAACGTTTTAATATTAAATTCATTTTATTCAGCTTCCGGCGAATGCGGTTATCCAGCAAATTTTTCCCGTTTAATCTGCTGTAATTCATCGTTCGCCATTGATACGATCACTAGGTCAAGCGGTATAATATGAATAAATAATTCGGTAGAATGGTTCTCCGAACGAATAATAAACAGTCTTATCCAACAGCCGGTGCAGAAAATATACTCGCGCTACTTCTGAACCGGCGGTTTCAATTATTTTTCCGCCCTTTTGATCAATACCTGAAAAGGCTCGTTCAGTTGTTAAAATAACTCGGCAAGCTGTACACTCAGCGATTCATTCGGGCTCCATCGTCGACGTTCCCTTTCGCGAACGAGCGTGCTCGTCACCTCGTTGTATCCACACGCGCATCAGTTCGATCGGTGCCATTATTCCGATATGAAAAAAAGGCTGTACGAGCCGTTGGCATGAAAAGGTCCGTCGCGTAAACGTCAAAGAACAATACATTTTATTCCGGCTCGGCTAGGCTTACCCCTGTTTCTGGTTACTTTCCGTTCCATTTTCCTCTTTACCTCTGTTCCCTTTTTCTCCTTCTTCCTCTCTGCTTTTGCACTTGTACCTGGCAGGGAGTCGCGCCACTCCCAACGGGTTAATTCCACGTGGAAGCTCGTAACAAGGCGTGGCGCGGGTAAACAGGAGATTACAAATCGCTGGGTAAACGTTGCAAATTCGATTGGCGAAAAGGTTCCCGCGGAATTGGGCCACGGTACGTAGCGCGACTCGGCAAACAGAAATCGTTCCAACCGGCCAAGCGAAAACGTTTTTCCGCTTTATGAACCGGCGGACGCGAGAGGTTAGGGTCTAGACCATCGGCGTCTGGTGCCATTAAATGGCACTTCGAAAACAGGGACGCATTAAGTGGGTAAACCATCAGTTTGATCGCAAAAAATTAACCATTCGTTTTACTCGCCGATTGCTACGCGATTAACGCGAGAAAATGGAACAAACTGAGAAAATAAGTTAGTGTATTCAAAGTGTTACAAATTATTATGGCTAACGTAAATTAAACGTTTAAAGAAGGTGTCAGAACGGATAAACAATCGAATACAAAAATGGCACACGACCCAATCGAATAAAACGATTCAATTTCGACTAACGGTCCTCTACATCCCTCTCGACAAGGTTCCATTCTACAGTTTACTTACTTGGCCGCCTGTACACGACTCTGCGCTCGTCGAACATTCGGCCAATCTCACGCGCCGTTTTTCCAACGCGCGTGTTTACGCGAATTTACCGAATCAGCGCAACAGTGGGTCATCGGAAGGGAACTAGGCCACCGTGCCGTTTCGCGATATTGTTGGCGCAGGCGAATTTTTTAAAAGCCTCTCCGACCGGTCATCAGTCCCTGAAAGCCGCATAAGCGTCGCCATTAGGTCCGTTTCGTCGACTGGAATTTTTCGAACCCTTCCCGCTGAATTTTACCATTTCTTCCCTTTTGCCTCTTCGTTTTTTTCCTGCCGTCCCTTCTCTCTGCTTTTGATCGCTTTTGACGCTTCGCGCAGGTACACCGTTGCTCTCCCCCTCTGCCGCCCTTTTTTTTTTCTACCTTTTTTCGCGGATCGCTCGAAGAACGCCGACCTCATTTCACCGGCTAATGGATGCGATGGCGACGCGCGCGGAAGAGTTTGCAGTCGCTGAAAGGGATCGTGCCAACTCTCGAACGGGAAGCGTTAGTCGAATCGGGGATATTTAGCAGAGGCCAGAGGATTTTTAACGCCAGCAGAGCAGTCACGATGAATGTTATACGCCGGGATCATAGAATATTCTCTGTGCCGTAATGCTGATATAGTTTCGAGAGATTTCGCGTCTAATGGCCCCCTGCGACTTACAAGGAGACACGACGCGCGTAATGTCTCCTCTTTCGGTCGTAAAGTGGAGCAAACGTTCTCCGTGGATCGAAACGAAGTTTTCAATTATCTTGTTCAATCGATAGATAGTTATTTTTCATAATATACTCAGTTGACCACTGATCGATGAATAAATGGCACCAAAATAATTAAAAAGTTGTAGAAAAAATTTTATTTCCAAAGTATAGCAATTATCACGCTTCTACATATTTTTGTAGAGGCATTGTAAATCACTATCTTTGGTAGAATTCTTCAAATTTTCTCCTATCTTTCGTTGAATTTCGTTGCACCACAAAAATAGGTGTAAATTAGAGACAAGCTTAAATTTTTGATGTAACAGTGCTCTGTGAATTATGTTACAGTTGAAACATGAAATTTCTCTGTTTGATCCGAACGAAGCCAGGCTTATGGCGTGTCTGTCGTTCCCTGGGAAAGCCCGAAGAACGAATATTCCGTCTCTTTAGCATGGTAACTGTCGCAGAATTAGCTTCATGGGAGCCCGTGTTATCCCACAAAGCCGGAACGCTAAGAAAGTTCAGCATAAAAGAGCTGAAACGAGGCGGGGGGGGGGGGGCGTGTCTTTAATGAGCATTCAGGTCGAGCTTGTGAACCCAAAAATCCCTTCGTGCTCGTTGCCCAACCACGCGCTCAGCCGCGTGCATTGTTTTTAAAAATACAGCGCGAATTTCGACCGAAATTGGCCTGTTTGATGATAATACCGCGGCCCTCTCGAAATATTCGCTGCGTTCACGACGATTACAATGACGTTGTGCTCGATCACGGTATTCAGCTTCATCTTTCTTTTTACTTCTTCAACAAACCCTCGAATCCCCATTCAATTTGTTGTTCAAATATGAATTTCGCAACCACGTTTCATCACTATTCATATTCAATTACTTATCCTTCAGAGTTCCATTACTTGCATTCAATTATAACAATATTACTGCTTTTCTTACTAGAACTTCACGATTACACATTGAGGATTGATAATCACTAAACAAATTGTTGAATATTTACACGCTATGTAAATAATTCGAACAGGGTTAAGGGGAAAACGCTATTTATTGAAACACACAAAGTCAGAGAAAAGATACAAGTGATGATTCGAGAGCTAGGTAGACGCAACTACTCGTTTCGGTCATTGAGGATTGATAATCACTAAACAAATTGTTGAATATTTACACGCTATGTAAATAATTCGAACAGGGTTAAGGGGAAAACGCTATTTATTGAAACACACAAAGTCAGAGAAAAGATACAAGTGATGATTCGAGAATTAGGTAAGCGCAACTACTCGCTTTGATCGTCCGCAGATTACTAACTACCCGTGTCAGAATGCAACGCCTTGCAGCTACAGTATTTTGAGACGAAAGAATCATAAATCGTTTGAACGGCAGCGCAGTGCCTATAGAGAATGGATGGGGGCAACGCAGACTCAGACTTGTTAATTGTCAGGAAACATCGTCGCACTCTCTCACCAAATGAGGCGCAGACTATCGTAAATGGAAAACTTAGGCTTAAGCTAATAAACAGACTTCCTGGATTTAAAATATTATGACCATCGCAGGGACAAACTTCAACACAAATCATGATTGCAAGAAGGCACGTTATATTCGACGAAATTCCTTCCGTCGAGAGTACTCGTAGGATTTTTGTTTTAACCCTTTGTACTCGAGATGTTAGTCATCTAATGATACCAACTTCAACAATTTTCAAATTCGAAATATTAACTAATATTCGCCTATATTAAACGTCATTTAGTTTAGTTAAGTGATATACTAAAATTTACATATACAACTATTCGACCTCTGAGCCTGACTAATAAACAGACTAACTAAAGTCTGAAAATTTGCAGAACTATCATTTTTTTGTTTAACAGTTACCTCTCGAGCGCAAAGGGTTAATCCGGTACGCGACGTGATTTATCAACGCATCTGTGCTTCTAAACGAAGATCAGCCAGATGAACTGCTACGCAAGGTTAATAAAAATTTGCATCCTTGATACCAGCTGTAATTAACTCGAGAGCAAAGACTCGTCGCCCGGCAATAAGAGAGAATTAAACGACTTTCTAGCGAAAGAAAAAGATTTCAACGACCATCGAGTAATGTTCCCACCAAGCGGGGATCCCGCGTAAAATATGCAGGGGGTTCAAATACAATTTACCCGGTTTACCTTTCGCGCGGCGTTATTAATCTTCGAGGTGACACCGAGACAATTCTTATCGGGTCTCGAGCCGCCGCCACTCCCCTAGCGAATTTTTCGCCAAACAGAGGGCGAGGTCGCAGGGCGCGGCGTAAATTAATTCTAAGCGATATCTTTCCAAAATTCTTCCGTACACGTCTCCTAATTCACCGTTGCATTATGCCGAGGCACGCGCCACGTCGGTACCATTTTCCCTTTTCGTCTTCGGGGCGGCCAGTGAAATATTCTCTCATATACAGTGGCTCCAAAAAGTATTCGTACACTGTATTATAAAGAAATTCATCTACTTCTGAAATTCTGATTTCAATGAAACTGTATATGTTTACAAAGTATGATGTGTCCTACGAGGAGCAATTTTTTTGGCGTCAACATATCTTTTAACCCTTTGCACTCGAGAGATGACCATTAATGCCATTTAATGATACTAACTTCAACAATTTTCAAATTCGAAATATTTATCATGATTCACGTATATTAAACTTCATTTAGTTTAGTTAAGTCGTATATTAAAATTTACGTATATGACTGTTTAACGTTCGGGTCTGAACTAAAGTCTGAAAGTTTGCGAAACTATCATTATGCTAGGATTACGATGTCCCATGGAGAGGGGACAGCCGAGTGCAAAGGGTTAATACTGTTTATTATTTATTTGAATTTACGATGAATTTAGCGACCAAAATTTATTGGATCGTCAAACTCCTCGCGTGTACGACGAGGCTGTTGTCGTGCCCCGTTGCTCGCCGCGAACGCAAGATCAAACGTTTTGTAACGATAATCGTTGCCCGGGTCTTGCTTGCTCGGCAGGGCGCAGGATCGGGAAACGTGGCGTGGAACAGGAACGAAACAACGGGGAAAGGGGCCACTCTAATCTGAACACGAAACGGAACGAAGGAACGCGTGTACGCTTAAAATAAAGCGGCGAACGGTATTTTTTTTTACGATCCTCCCGCACGCCAGGCTTAGGCTGTTTCCGTAAGGTTTACGGGCAACAGCAACGGAGATGCTCGGATTGCAAGGATTTTCTCAAGATTTAGCCAACGTACAAGTGTCTACGAGAGTTCGGACAGACTGCGAACGAGAGGGTTGAAAGAAAATTTTCGCATTAACCCTTTGACTGCTATGGGCGCATATATGCGTTCAGCGAAAACTATCGCTGTGGCCTATGGGCGCACATTTGCGCCCAGCACAAGCCGTCGATATAGTCTATGGGCGCACATGTGCGCTCGGCGACGGCTTTGATCATTTACTGCTGTCTTACTGAATTTCTCAAGAAATTATTTTATCATATCCGTGTAACACTCAGAAACAACATACCTTGTTGCTTATCAACAAGAAAAACCGAAATCTCGTTTATTTCGTCAATTTTCACTATATCTTAAATTCGTTTCATCTGTTCCCAGACAAATGTTATTGTCGGCCGATGCGTATGTTTTATTAGTTTTCCTTGACCGTCCGAAGATATACACGAAGTGTTCAATATGCTAATAAATACATTATAATTATCAAATTATGGCGTTTCAAAACTTTACCCTTGATGAATAAACAATATACATTGAAGATGAAAAGTATTTAAAAAGTTAAAAAATATTAATTTTGGATTGGATAAAGTAACAGTAATTCGATTCTGTATTGTATTAAAATTTAATACACCGCCGAACAGTTTCAGATTGCTTGAAAAAGTATTCAGTCCCCAGCGATAGCTATTGCCGGCTGCACGCCATTGACGCGAAGCGTTTCGGCTCAGAGCATTCAGCAGTCAAAGGGTTAAGAAGTTAAATTTTCAAAAATGTGTGGAAGTCGAGGGACGCCTGTAGATTTATACAGACACTCGAACGAATCGGACAACCTACGAACACGTCCGCGGGAAATCGGGAACGTGGATCGTGGCTGTCGATAAACGTTGCAGCCGTCGTTCAACGTCTCGTCTCATTAACGTCGACCGAGACGTACCTGTTGTGCCCTTAATAAACCTGTAACGCGATACGGAAACAGTTCTCCGGTCCGTTGCCGTTTTTAGCGAACGGTATCGCTTTCAATATCCCCGCATCCGTCAGACAGGAAGCCGCGCGTGGTGACATTGAAAGCACTGTCAGCGGCGGAGTGACAGACTTCAGACACTTTAATTAGGACCGCGTAGCTGCAGGTGAAATCAGTAGTCAGGATAATAATGGTTGAAGAGACCGGATCGCGGGAAGGGGGGGTGAGAGGACACGTAGGGTCTGACGACTAATAGGCATCACCGCGTTGACTACGAAGTTGGAAGGAGCGGATGAACAAAGTGACGGGAAACGCCATTCCGGGACTGGCTGCGGAACCCTTCTGAATGTAGGAGCACCGATCGATAATATCGGGTTTAAATTTTCTCCTTTTTTCGGACTTTCTTGCTTTCATTTTGGGTGGGTCGTAGTGGCGACAGACTTTCGACGCGAGGTTTTGGATGGAAAACGGTGGACGATGGTGTCGCATGATTTTGTAGTTACTGTTGGCTGAGGTATTGGAAGATTTAGGGGTACGAGATGGACGCGTATAATATAGTAGAGACTACAGTTATCCGAATTGATAAGAAAATAACAGTGACAGAATGTATAATAGAATTTTTGAATAATTGAACCATAGAATAATAGTTCGTTCGTTCAAATATGTACAACAAAGCTTACGATTTGTTCTAATTTTTAAAGATTCTATATTTCGTTGAGGAGTTCGAAGTTATTTACTCGTTTTTTCTTAACCCTCTGTAATCCGAATCGCTCGTCTCCTTTATGAGAAAGTTGCACTTAGATTATAGTTTCTTATCACAGGTGATAAAGCAGATATCAATTACAAATAGCAATTATTACAGAACACGATGGTATAATAGCGAGGTATAAATCAAAAAGGGCATCGAATGAAATTGAAAGAATAAAAGTAAACGAATACCTATACATGTACAATATCGGACAAAAGTTAAGACGACAGGACAACCTAAAACATAATTTTATAATAAGCAAATATTGTTTATCTATTCACTTTTATTGTCATTATGGTAGAATTCACTTATTCATTGATTAGCATAGAATACAAATTTTATTTATACTATTATTTCTTATTAATTAATTAATTTATTTTCTTCGACCTTTTGATCTTCAACTTTTGTAAGCTATTGTATATATTTTGCGGAACACTCGAAACGTTTTAATATTAAATTCATTTTATTATCCATTATTATTATCCAGCAAATTTTATTTATACTATTATTTCTTATTAATCGATCAACTTATTTTCTTCGACTCTTAGGTCTTAAACTTTTGTTCCCTAATGTATCTTACAAGTCACACGGTATTATAGAGGGTGAACTTCACAAAACACGTCAAGATGTAACTACCCTAAATTCTACCCTATCATTCTACACATCCGTTCTCCAAGAGATACGATTACAACGCAATCGCGTGACCATCCAGGCACGACGTTGTGGTTTTTCGCTTAAATGCAAACGTTACACCGTTCCTCGCGACGACCTCGAGAATTTTTCTTCCTGGTTCGCGGAGGTTGTCGCGTGCTACCGTCAGGTCCTCGTTTTCGAGGAAACTTTCCATTGCCCTGGCTCGTATCTTCTGGTTGCCTCATTGTTTACAGTATGACAGGCTGGTGTACCTAGATGACAGCACGTACACGTGACATCGTATGCATCGCGGCCTCGGTGTGTACGCACCGTGCTGAAGATGAATATTCCGAGGCGGAGAGGCACGAGAGAAAGAAGAGGACATGATATGACGAGGCTTGACGCGCTTTTCACGAGCCAATAAGAACAGGGACGGGGGCGTAATGGAATGCTGGAAGAGAATCTCTTCTCTCTCTCTCTCTCTCTCTATTCGCTCCGCGGAATATTTGATGCCCGCTTTGTAAACGTTGTTTAACAATTTTTACCCGTTCGTGGGATGATAAGGTGAGTGGAATCGCGGGAGGAACCGCGTAATAGCTTATAAAATAATGGTACTGGATATTAATAAAAAAAAATATATGATTTCACTTAGTTGATTTATTAGTTGAATTATAAGTAATCCACTTTTTAACGTATCAACCTTCTAGTATATCGATTCGTTTCCTGCCCTACCATTATCGATACACGACGACTACGTTCGCGTTTAAATAGGCATAGAATGAAAAAAGAATGTCTTTATCAATCTCAGGCATAATTTAAGCCTGACAATGTCAAAGCATAATTTAAACACGCAAGTACGCCACCAATCAATAAAACGAGAACGATCAGTAAAAATTGTTGGAAATTCGTGTTCTAATGAATAAACAAAAATCAATCACCTGGAAGAAATATTTATGTAAAGTCGAGCTATCGGCTGAGGAGGTACCAGGAACGGGTCAAGTCTTTTTCCTTACCACGCTGTGCGTAAGAATTAGAGGACCCTAACGAACTATGTCTTTTAGTCTCTTCTATTCATTCGAGTCTTGCTTCTCGCTGTATAGAGATCAGATTCAGAAATCGATGTACCTTCCCTTAGAAATAAAGTTTAGTAAATTCTGAAGTGTCAAGTTATCGTTATTTTATTCCTGTCAATCCATAATGTTCAATAAAAATAGTCGAATTTTCACGCACATCTCGTAACCTTTCGAGTTTACACCGCTGATGAAATTTCCCGTCGATGCACGCGCAATCGCGGGCTTTCGAATACACACTGCGAACACTCCTGCCGCCTCGATTCGGCCTAAGATAAATCCCGCAGCTATCCCGGGAGCCGGTTTGTTCACGAAAACTTGAAAGAACAATACCGTAGCGAGCGTTTCGCGAGGCCCGCAGCTCCCGAGGAACGGCACCGGTCTCGCTCACGCTCATTAGTCAACGCTGATTCCTTTTCAAGTCTCGAAGACGCGCCATTGTTTACATCGCGATTGTTCGCCTACACGTAATATCGCGCGGCCCGTCCAAGACGCGCGAGAATGGCCGGGAAACGGAGCTGAGCCGGGAGGAGGGTGAAACGAGGTGAGGGCGGATGATAAAACGGAAGAAGCACCGGGACAAAGGGTAGAAGAACGAGGCCGGAATAGAATGCAATAAGACGGGACTTACATTAGTGTGCACTACGCGTCGTAGAATTGACGTGCTCCTTATAAAGCTTGAGGGGTGAAGCGGACACAGGTAGACAGACGGAAGATGAGCGAGGGAGGGAGATAGAGACACGGATAGAAGCAAACAGAGCGAGGGTGACGGGGGGTGGAGAGCAAGAGAGAAAGAGAGAGGGGGGGAAGAGAAAGAGAGAGAAGTAGCAAGCAGTAGATGCAAGCTGGAAAGGCAGAGAAAAACGGATAGATGGCAGAAGGAGGAGGGGGTCGTGGAACAGCAGGGGGATGGCCAGGGTAGGAGAAGGTTGACGAGCAGCCGAGAGATAGCGGAGAGAAGGTAGGAAGGCACGTCGTGGCTCCTGCACGGGCTGTGGAAGCCCGATTGTTCTCTGCAACCGACTGTGTCTCATTACTTCGAATTGGCTGGCCGTAGACAATGCCAGCGGGTAATACGGTTATCCGGAAGATGGTTTTCAGCGGCCTCCTCTTCGTTTCGCCGCCCAACCCCGCGCGACGCCCTTTTACGCTTACACTCCTGTCCCCCCTCTCGTTCCTCCCATCCCCTGGGTTACAGAACCCTTTTTCCCTCGGTCACGTTAAGAGAGAGGTTGCCGAGCTGCTGCTGCGCGCGTACCTGCTCTCCGCGCCGCTCGGTGGAGGGTGGGGGAGGGGTGAGGCGAGAGAAACGAGGGTGAAGAAAGATGCTGACCGAGAAGACAATGGACCATCGCGAGCTGCTTCCCCGTGCGGCTTCGCGGCAGATAAGAATCGAAGATTAAGCCGCGATACGAGCAAACCGGATGACCCGGGAGGTCCCTGAAGCGACGACGGTTTTTTTTAGCTGCGCTGGTCGATCCCCTCGATCGCCGTGACCTAGGAACCGGGGCGATCGTTTCTTTTCCTGTCCGTTCCTTTTGCAGCCGAGGGAAGGAGGAATAACATCGAGACAGATCTTTGAGGTCTGTTCACCTGGGCTGCGAGGGGGGGTTGGGTTTTCTAGCTGAGAAACGGTGCGATCTTGGGCGAAAGAGAAAATTCGCACGATCCGGATGAGTGGATTTGAAGGTGGAGCCCAGGCGGTTCTCAGATTAAGTATGTATGATACCATTAAATTGGTTCTCGCTTTTAATAGGGTTACTAAGGCGGACGGAATGGAGCTTCCGGTGAAGCATTAATTATGTTTAAACGAGATTTACGCTGTGTAATTAAAGCTTGAAAGTTGTCGTGACTGATGAATGAATTTTAATAGAATTTGTGAGTTTCATCTTATTTGGTGGATATCAAACTTTTATTCGATTCTGTTTTATACCAATTTGGTACCACCTAATTGAATCACTGAACCACGAATGAACATTGTTGTTAGACTTCATACTCGTGTCTTAGGAAAGCCTAATAGAAATCTAAGCTCGTTGGAGTTCAGTTTCGAAATTGAAGTTTCCTCGCAGCAGAGGAATCGCCAACGTTAGGATACAGAAATTTCCAGGATACGCCCGTTTCATAGTTTAATTTGGGACATCGTTGTATCCCAAAGATCGTCATACAAATTAGATCGTATTTCCCCTCGACTCTGATCTTCATTCGAAATCAACCGCTTGCTCGAGATATTACGTCGCGGGGAAAGTTTAATAGGCGAGAGACGAACGGAGGGGCGGACGGGTGGACGGAGGCAAAAAAAAAAAAGAAAAAATAGAGCAAAGAAAATAAGATTCCTGGGCGCGGAGAGATCCGGGAAGGAAGTTTCTTTCAGCCGGGAAGAAGATGAGAATCGAAGATTAACCGACGACACGACTTCGGATCGGACAAGATGACGTTTCCAGCTTGGCCTGGCTTTCCGTAGTCGAGGGGAACTGCTCTGCATTTCAAATCCGCGAAAAGCCGGGAAGCTTTTCGTCACGGACGGTCGATTCAGTCGGCTGAGAAGAAACGACTCGTGGGAAGGGGTTGAATCGCTTGGACTGCGATGGAATCACCAGCTGCGTCCTTTTTCGAACCGTGTACACCCGCGATTTCGATTATTTTTCACGATTCCATAGGCGATTTTTAGAACGATCGCCGTAGTTAAGCGATTAGCAGAGTATCTCGTTACAACTACGTATTGGCAAGTTTTAGAACGATCGCCACGGTTAGGCGATAAGCAAAGCATCTATTAGGAAATGAAGTTTAATTTTGGAAAAATTTTATGAATTTACTTAAAGTACAATTTAATAATTAATTATGAGTATACAAAAAATACTAAATATTTGTCTCTTACAGTTTTAACCCTTTATCTGACAAGCATTGAAATTTCAAGTAAACAAATTTGGGAGTTATCCAAGTTAAGTATATATGCCCTTTCTAAGAGAGTGAACAGCTGAAAAAACTTTATTAGTATAATTTATGCAATGGGCATAAATAATTAGGGTATGTTGCTCTTTCACATGCAAGCTGCTAGAAACACATGTTGCTTGAGGTCAACATTACCAGATAAAGGGTTGAATAATAATCTATGATAATTGAAATATATTAAGATCACCCTATTTTCATAGTCTTTAACTTAGTAACAGGTCTATTCTCTATGATTTCTCTATCTATAATAGCTAACCCTTCTTACCGTTACCCGAGCCAAGGCAACGAGTTTTCCTCGACACCATATCGGGTTAGCTTTCTACTTTTAAGAAACTTGAACACTGGGTTCATTCGTTATAAACTCCTCTACGAACGTTTATCGAAAATTCCCCTTTAATACACTCGTGACATTCTATTCTTTCTCGTCTTTCTCGATCCTCTTTTCGCGACTCTCGAACGGCTGTTATCCTTGCTCACGGTACGTCTGATAAGTGCAGCAAAAATTCCGTTCCTCTGTTGCGTAACACACATCAACGAAAATTGCTACGTTCTAAACCGTGCGTCCCTCGACGTTCGATTCGAGACGGGATTGGAACGAGATCGTGTTCTAAACCCTTTTGCATTCGAGGTCGAGAGAGACCTCGACGGTTCTCTGATAGAAAGCGGAAGAGAGATTTGACGGAGAGGGGAAAAAGAGGAGTAGCGAACGGTAAAACGAAGGATTTTACTTAAACCGGCGAACTCTGGAAGGAAGGAGGCGGAGAGATTTCAGCCAGGAAAGGGAAAATTGAAGCTTATAATCGAACGCCAGACGCGAAATGAATTGTACCTAACGTTATTCTTCCATTGTTTCCTGCGAACACTCGGAACAATACACTTATAATTGCCGTTACGTTTGTACCCGTGCACATTCAATTTATTGTTGCGCGATCGCTGATTATTCCGGCCGTCGCTACTATGATACACGGCTCGCGGTTAGGATAGATTAATCCGGATGATTTTATTTCAAATTTAACCTCCGCCGGTGCTGATTTTTTTGCCGCTTCGAACGTGCGAGTAATTAAAAGATATCGCAGATTAACGTTTTATCCCGTTCGATCGGAGGAATGTTCATCCGATTTCCGCGAATCGTTCGTTTAAATATCAATTGATGTAGGAGTGAAAATTATCGCAATAATTTTTTTTTTATGAAAGCAACACGTACACCATTTTTTATTTTTATCTGCGTATTCATGGTGCTTACGTACAGGTGCTCTGATTAACGCATATTTAAAACCTAATTGAAGGTTTGATTTAGCTGCAGTGACACTGTTGGAAATAAAATACATCCTAACAAATACGCAAAAATCAATCTCCTCGAAGAAATATTTGTGCGAGTTCGAGCTATGCGTTGAAGAGGTTCTAGGAACTGGTCAAGTGTTTTACTATTACCACGTTGTGTGTAAGAATTAAAGGATCCTAACGAACTGTGTCCTTTAGTCTCTTCTATTCGTTCGAGTCTTGCCTCCCGCTGCGTAGAAATCAGGTTCAGAAAGGATATACCTTCCTTTGAAAATGAAGTTTAGCAAATTCTTAAAAAGAAAGGTTATCTTTATTTCTTTATTTCCTTTTTAATCCACAATCTCCAATAGACACGACAAATTAAAGCACGAATACATTGTAAGGGATATCGTTCTGTAAAGCTGTTTCCCAACTGTTTTTCTATCACGTAAATTAGGAAAATAGTAGAATAATTTGTATTAAATAGATCACACTGTTTTTCACAATTGTTTTTCTATCACGTAAATTAGGAAAATAGTAGAATAATTTGTATTAAATAGATCACACTGTTTTTCTATCACGTAAATTAGGAAAATAGTAGAATAATTTGTATTAAATAGATCACACTGTTTTTCACAACTGTTTTTCTATCACGTAAATTAGGAAAATAGTAGAATAATTTCCATTAAATAGATCACACTCTACACATGATCGGTGTATTCTGTCGAGACTACTTTCAATCGCGTATACTATGAAAAACTAGGTGAACTTTGCTATGCAGCAGCACGAAACTGTACTACAACCGAAGGGATAAGTTTCGTGGAATTTGAATGCAAAATCATGTGCATAAATATGCCAAGTGGAATGCTCCGAATCACTTCCACGTGAAATATCGAAGTTGGCTAATTTGTTATCAGCCGGAAAGTCGAGGGACGCGTAGAAATCTTCCCTCTTGACCAATTTGCCCCAGTTACGAAACTTCTAACATTGTTAAACGTCCCGGGCACCCGGACTTATGGAAGCTGTTCGTCCCGAAGAAAGTGTATAGATCACTCGGGGAAACGGACCCAACGCGTGTGCACCGGGAACGGACGTCGAGAATAATAAAAGGATGTTCGTCAGCTTCCTTGGCGAAGGTGCTATACGTGATCTCTCGCCCCGGAGATGCTCGTAATAAAGCGCTTTATGGGATATTTACGATCGATTTTATGATTTATTTACGTGACCTTATTGGGAAATTTAAAGACAGCCCATTCCTTAAGATTGCGGTTCTGCAGCGCTGAAAAATGAGTCGTCCGGATGTACAGCGAGGGCCGAAGGTGAGTGTACACGGAATTTATGAACAATAAATTGTTACGTGTACATCGCGTAACTTCGAAATTATCCGTACGAACGACAAAAGCGTACAAATTAGTTACAGTAGCGGACAAAAGTTTAAAACCAAAGGGTCAAAGAAAATAAATAAATTAATCAGTAAGGAATAGCACGATAAACAAAAGTTCTATTTTATGCTGATCAGTAAATAGCGTTCTGCCATAATGGCAATAGAAATCGATAGATAAACAATATTTGCGAAACATAAAATTATGTTTCACATTGTTCTGTTGTCTTAAATTTTTGTACGTTACCGTATATTTACGAATCTCACTTTTGTAAGACGTACGTTCATCTTCGATTCCCCTTTACGAGCTTTTGTTTTGAAAAAATTAAGCTTCCAAATATCGTGCAGCTTAATTATAAAAACTCTATATACTTCCTAGCAGCAGACGATCGTAAACGATCATTGTATTATCACAGATCGTGCTATAACATTTAATCAAATTTGCATCGAAAACTCGGTACCAAAAAACTCGTATCGCAACATCACACCTCTCGTCTCGTAAACTATTCAGTTAATTAAACTCATCCCCTGGCACGCGACATTATCAACAAGCTTACCCGTTTCTCGCAAGCTTGGCAATAATTCCCGAACACGGAGCCGGCAAAAACTCGAAGCGAGGTGGCCTGGAGAAGCGCCTCGGCGTGCTGTAAGTACAGGAAACCGATAACGCGAGGATGCCTGCAAGTTTACGGATTAACGCGCAAACTGTTTGGATCCGCGCGCTAAACCCGGAGCGTGCGCAAATATGGCGACTCGCCGCGCCAACTCAAACGAGACGCGTTAACCGCCTGTTTGGTGGTTTTGTCGATTTCAGATCGGTTGACCCGACGGATATCTAGGATCCATGCGGTTCTAGTCGGTGCTCGATCGCAAAGCAAATTTGAATGCTGTGGCTTCCTTCTGCGAGCACGTCATGCTCCAGAAGGAGGTAGCTGAGCGTGTTCAAGAGAAATCGCGACCTACGCGACGCTGGCACCACCGTAGGACCCCTTAACCCTTTCACGACGAGTGCCGTATATATACGGCAGTCATTAGGTGCATGGCACCACTTTCTCCTTATCAGGGTGGCGTCATACTGTGGCTGTACGATGATTGTTAGGATAAGTATATATTTGTGGCTGTTGTGGAGAGTGAGTGAGAGAAGGAAAAGAAATGGGAAGGGGTGTTTCGTCTGGGACCTGCTAGTGGACTCATTAGTAAGGCTTTACTTAGCAGGCCCCTGCCTTAGACACAGGGATAGGAAAGGATAGGTCAGAACTCGTATATATAGGAATCGTGACCCGGCTTGAACGCTTGCGAGAAAGATGCTCGGTAGCTCCCTCCTAGTGGCGAGTGTAGGAAGGTCGCCACATATTGAATGTTAAAATATAACTAGGATTAAGAATTGCATCATTTGTATAATTGTAAATAAACTAGTTTTGCGAGAGGTACCATTTGCCCCTACTAGATAGGTTCTCTTATGAGATATAGGGGGTGGGAGGTAAGCATTGGATGTGTCTTTTTTTAGAGTTCCCGATGCTTCCCCAATAGCAGTAGGTGACCACCATAGAGGTTTTAGTGGGTAAGAATCCCACATAATTTAGCTGGCCTCCTCAAAGAGGTGAGGCATCTTTCGGAAGATTTCCTCCACGTAAAAAAAAAAAGATACATGCAGTCCTGCACGTCAACGCGAACAACAACAGACGATTGCTGCAACGACGAGGACAACCCTCGTACATACGTTCGGTCGAGTGTGCACAAAGCAATCGTTTTCCAGCCGTAACAATGGCCGCCCTTCTGCATGTTTCAACGGTAACCTGCAGCGGGCTGGACACCTTTCGGGACATCAGCGTTCCGAGGTCCACACCGTGAAACTGTGGGGAGAGGGGTGAAAGTGGCGGGCTGGGGCGGGCTATGGGGGAAACAAAGAGAAAGACCAGAAGTCCTCGACAGCGTCTCGAGATGGTCCCGTGCTTGCACTTATCTTTGTGCCACTGTTTGCCCAACCACCAAGACAGACCATTTACCATAACGAGGGAAACGGAAGCTTCGAGCAGAACTCCTTGGCGCCCGGCGAAAGCTCGCAACAATGGTTGTCCGCCGTGAACTCGCCCACCTTCGACCTTTTCCTCTGTTAACGCCCCCCCTACCCTTCTAACCCCTCCTTCTCGCCCTTTCTTACCCTCGTCGAGCCCCGTCGCCCATCCTATCCTTCCGTGTTCTCCACTACCCTTCGCGTTTCCGTTTGCTCGTCACCCTGGTCGGGTTGTTGCAACGGGACGAGAAGGTAATCGCGCTAACCTTTTGCAGACTCGAGCCGATGTCGATGGTCCCGTTCGTTGTTTTTGCGAAGGGGTGACGCGTGGGAACGAGGGAAACGTGCTTGGCGCAGGGATTGTTCGTCTGCTTGGAAGTCTCAGGTGTAAATGGGGGAGCTATTGCTACCTGAGCTGTTGGGGGTAGTCGAGGATTCGCGAGGTATTCACTTTACCGGGAGGACTCTCCTCTCTCTGTATGGTCTCATTATCCGAGTACTTGTAATGTTTCGGGTAATTTCTGTACTGCTTCCAAAGGAGTACTGTGATTTCCGTTCTGACGACTGTGTTGACGCGACGTTTAGGTATACGAGCAGTGAGCAAAAGTTTGGTACCAAATGGTTAGCAATGGTAATTGTTTATATATGAAGCGGAGTAGTTGAAGAGGTCAAAGTAATTTGTGTACGAGTAAAGTAAGTTATACGTAAGAATTAACATTACACTAGTCTGTTAATGATGGAAATGGATGTGTAGACAATATTTATAAAACGTACGGTAGCGCGCAAAAGTTTAAGACGACAGGATAATGTTAAACATAATTTTATGTTTCGCAAATATTGTTTATCTATTCATTTTTATTCTCATTATGGTAGAACACTATTTATTGATTAGCATAGAACACTAATTTTATTTATACTGTTATTTCTTATTAATTGATTCATTTATTTTCTTTGAGCCTTTGGTCTTAAAATTTTGTTCGTTATTATACTTACAATTGTGAGAGTTGAATAAAAATTGACAGCTAGTTTAAACAGTGTAGTTTAAACGTAACCATTAATTACAGGATACTTGGAAGTAAAAATTAATTTGTTGATTTGTAAAAATTAAATAAAAAAAGTAAAATTTAATTATGTAATTTTTCTTTCATCCTTTGGTCTTAAATTTTTGTTTGCCACTGTACCACGTAATTGCACATTTAACTCTTTGAAGCACAAGATTTCAGAGAATAAATAGACTCATGTTGCACAGGAATGTTGTTGCGTTTTAAATTAAACAAACCTCTACTAATCTGTACTGACAATTTGGAAACTTGCCAAAACTAGCGAACATATATATTCATTTTTTTATGCTGCTTTACGTAAGACAAAATATAAACCTATGCTGCGCGTGCAGTTATTGCAATATTTAAAGGTGGGTCTAAAAATTTCCCACCATGCATTACCGTCCATCAAAAAGATGGGACCTGTTTAATCCCACCGTGCCCCAAAGAGTTAAAGCGTTACTTTTCTTTGCTGAAATACCCGACCCACTGACGTCTGTGTTTGGAAGTCGTACACCAGACAATCGCTTCTATCGGTTTCTGAAGAGTAATCAATGTTTTTCGAGCGAAGTTCAGAAATTGATAAGATCGGAAGCGGAGCAAAGTAAACAGTTTCGTTACAAGGAAAGCATGAGAAAAAATACGGTTCGCGTACAACGGCGAAGAACGAACGAAACGCGTTTCATATCCGCTTGTTTTCACGAAAACTCAACTCGCCCCGTTTGTTTCTTTAATCCTCTTTAATCGTTCCTCCGCGTCCCTCGCAATTAGGTCGGTCAAAGAGGAAGAAGCCAGCCACGCCGGACGACAAGAAGGAAACACTTTGTTGCGTTAGAAGGCTGGCTTCGTTTTGAAAAAACTAACCACTTTGGAAAGGGACGCATTGTGCGGGAGGGAAATTCTTAAATGTTCTTTGAAACCCTCGGACCCTCTGTGCAGCAGCAGCTTTGTGCAACGCGGTCGACGTCGTTTCGTTCCGCTTTTCTCAATCTTTCATTCGTGACCACGGCCACGTACGTATCCGTGTCAAACTTTCAAGCCGCGGAAATTCCACGAGCGTCATCTTTCACCGAGTACAGTTTTATACGAGGAGTCGAAAATATCCTACAACAGCTTTTCATTTTCTCTAACATCCATTCTTGGGATCACGTCACTTTTCCTACTTCCTGTATTTATTAATGCATTAGCAGGATAATATATTCAGGACTGTGCAACTTGCTGATAGATCGCTTCATTATTTTATCATACGTTACTTTGCGCGCAAAACTCGTGTATTTAATATGAGATAAGTTTATTAATTGAAAGATGAAGTATATTGTGAGCTTCTTCGAAGAATTTTATGTTGAATTTCGGAATGCGACTAATTTAGTCTTTATGGTTAATTATGTTTTATTACAAACTGAGCTGAATGCATCAATTTCTACTTCCATCTATAAATCATTATACTTGAAACAAGGGATTGTTTATCTCACAGTTGTAGTGTTACAATTATAATAATATTTATTATTTGATTTTAGAAATATATTTACAATGCTATGTATAAATTTTACTTAATTTACTTAATTAACAACTCTCTACGCGGTGTCACGTTTAACTCAACTCTACTCGATACAACGTCCGATACAACTCTTCACGGTGTCACGTCTAATTCAACTCTATTCGACCAGCGAAAAACTATTGCCAACCCTTGGCCTTTCTCCCACAACGTACCTCGGAAAAATTCCTCAAGTACAACCATACCTGGGCATCCTTCGTGGGCCTCGCGTGTCACCAAGGGTTTTCCCCAAGCAGGTCCGAAATCCCGCTGTTTACACCTCACCCGCTTCCACGTTATAAGATTAATTACGATACTACACTCGGCCATTCTGATAAATAATATCTGTCCTCAGATATTTTCATTGTCACTCAACGTACTATCACTGTCTTCGGTTAAATCGTTTTCTTCGTTAACAATCCAAGTCTTCATGTGGTCGGCAGCTGTTGACGTCGACTGCGGCCCTTCATGTTCTCCAACCTTTTGCACCATGTAACGATTATTCCTTAATACTCTTGTCACGCGATAGGGTCCTAAATATTTTGGATGGAATTTTAGGCCTGGAGTAACTTGCGTCCTCTTGATCGCAACCAGCTGGCCCTGCTTGTACTCTGTTGCATCCTTTCGATTTCTATTGTATGTTCTTCTATTCTGCGCTTGAACTTCAGCAATCTTCTCTTTAGCTCGTACTCGCAATTGATCACGTTCCATATTGAACATTGTAATCCACTCTTCCTCTATCATCTGTCTAATCTCGGGATCCTCGCGCATTTTCATGTGGGTTCCAAATAACAAATGAAAAGGCGATGTATTAGTACTCCTACTTGGTGTAGCGTTTAAATACTTCTGTGCTGTTTCCAGATGTTTATACCACTCTTCTGGCTTGGGTGCAGCTAATTTTGTTATCAATGGTATTAGTGTTCTGTTAACTCTCTCAATTTGCCCATTTGCCCGCGGAATTCCCGTCGTTATTAATACGTGGCAAATTCCTTCTTCCTTACAATAAGTTTCAAACGCATCGGATGTGAAACTTGTACCGCGATCCGAAATAATTCTTCGAGGATTTCCAAATATCGCAGCCTGTTTTCTTAAACGACTAATGACCTCAATTGAACTCGTTGACTTTGTCGCATACAACCACACGAATTTTGTAAAGGCGTCGATAACAGCAAAAATATGTCGGTAAGATTTCTTAGTAGAGGGTAATGGCCCTAAATGGTCAACGTGAAATGTATCTAAAGGTAATTCTCCCTTGTTAATACTGTTTAAGAAACCTTCCTGCTTTCCATGTTTATGCTCCGCTAAAATACAATTCACGCAGTTCCTTACTATTTTTTCTACTACCTGGCGCATTCCTTTAAACCAGTAATCCCTTTTCAATAGCGCTTCAGTCTTAGTTATGCCAAAATGACCGCGTTCGTGAACCTGACGAACTACCTGCGCCTGCATTTGTTTGGGTACGACAACTAATGGCACATCATTTACCTCTTTATACAATATACCGTTTCTTAAAATATAGCCATCCGCTCGACACTGTTCAGCATCGTCACAAATTTTCCGCAAATTAATATCTTCTTTTTGCGCTTCGCGTAATCTTACAATAATTCCACTATCATTCTCTTCTATTAACATGGTTGTGGGTAACGGATTTCTACTTAACGCATCGACATGCACCATATTCTTACCCGGCCTATGCTCAACTTTATAATGGAACTCTTCTAGAAGTAACGCCCATCTGGCTACTCGTACACATAAATCTTTTTTATTCATTGTCATCATAAATGCTTGGCAATCGGTAATAATTTTAAATGAAATTCCTAATAAATAGACGCGAAACTTCTTCAAAGACTTGATGATTGCTAAAACCTCAAGTTCGTAACTAGGATATTTTGCCTCGGCAGGTGTAGTTTTTCCACTTGCATAATAAATAGGATGAAAAGCACTATCCACGTTATCACGTTGCATTAAAATTGCTCCGTATCCTAAACTAGACGCGTCAGTATGTAGTTCAGTTTCGGCACCGGTACGATACAATTTTAAAACAGGCACGCTACTCAAAATTAATTTCAGTTTATTAAATGCTTCTTGTTCAGGTTTTTCGAATTTGAATTTACTATCTTTTTTCAATAAATTTGTTAAAGGTCTCGCTATAATTGAATACTGGTAAATGAATTTTCTGAAATAGCCTGTTAAACCTAAAAAGCTCTGAACATCTTTTATACATCGAGGTTTTGGAAATTTTATAACAGCTGTTGTTTTATTCTCCGACGGCTGAACGCATCCGTTTCCGACAATATGCCCTAAGTATTCGACTTCCGTCCGCAAAATGTTACACTTGCTCCAATTAATTAATAATCCATACTGAGACGCTACATTCAATACAGTTTTAAAATTTTCAATTCCGCTTGCACTATCATTAGCTAAAATTATTATATCGTCCAGGTAGGTGCGGGCGATACCGGTCGCAATTACCTCCCTGAATACCGCGTGGATGAATTTCTGGAAAACGGCCGGTGAATTGCAAAGACCGAACGGCACTTTCAAAAACTCGAAATGACCATCAGGTATAACGAAGGCTGTATACTTCCTACTATTCTTTTCAATCGGGACATGAAAGAATCCGTTTCTTAAATCTATTGTAGTGAATATTTTTGCTCCTTGTAGCGAATCTAATTCATCCTCTATTAATGGTAAAGGGTACCTGTCTTTTATGATTTTCTTATTCAACTGCCTGTAATCTACACAAATTCTAGTCGACCCGTTCTTTTTTTTAACTAGATTGTCTATTGCTTCTTTATGTTCCGGAACTATAATGTGTGATAAATCTGCCTCATCTATTGCAACTTCGACATTAATGCTAAAAACTTCCGGCACATCTAATTTTTTAATTGAAATTTCCCCCCCTTTCATAACGAGTTCTACCGAATCTAAGAAATCCGTTCCAAGTATCAAACCATGAGGCATCAATATGTCCGGCACAACGTGTATATTTATGGGGTATATCGTATGGTCGATTGTCACGTACGTCGAAAACTGTCCTAATGTGTAACTTTTTTCTATACCTATACCGCGAAATTGTAAAATTTCATTACTTAACCTAGGAGCACCGATTTTAACATACTGGTCTGCACGCAACAAATTTAAATCGCTTCCTGAGTCTACTAATGCTACTAATCTATATTGCTCGATTTCTACCTCTTTCAAACGCTTTCTACGCAATCCTTCTGACGCAGTACTTACATTATTTACAGCTTTCTTCACGCTATTACACGCCGACGCAACATGTCCATACTCTTGACACTTAAAACATTTGGTGCCTTTAGCCTTGGTCGGGCAATTCGCACTTAAATGACTACGGTCACCACACAAATAACATCTTCGTACTTCTTGAACTGCAGTTCCACGGATCCCTTTCCTTGTCTTGTCTTCGGCCTTCCTGGTCCGCGCCCTTGAATTCTCCTTCATGGCCTCGTATGACTCGAACTTTTCTTTTAGCTCGCGTATAGACTTCGCGCCATATAATACCATTTTATTGTACTCATCATCTTGAATCCCGTCGATAATATACTTAATTACCGCTGGTATTTCCATATCAACTTGTTTTCCAATTTCTAACATCTGATATATATACTCCTGATACGATTCACTAGGTTTTTTTATCCTACCAGAGAGCTGCTTGTGTATTTTATGCGTATCCACAGATTGTGAAAATTCACAAATCAGTGATCGCTTCATAACGGACCACTTATAACAGCATTTTTCATAATTAACGAATAACCTGGCTGATCCTCGCAACATTCGCTTCGCATATATAATCTTTTGTTCTTCACTCCACTCGCACAATCTTGACATATCTTCAAAATCTTGAAGCCAACAACGAACATTTTCGTTGTTGTCTCCACTAAATGTACTTATTGACTCCTCTACATCTCTGAATGTTAACGTTTGCATCCGCCTCGATAACATTCGCACGTCATCCCTGTCGTCCTCATCACTTTCGTTACATTCTTCATCTTCGTCTTCGCCGTGCTCAATTTCCAACGCCAAAACTGTTTTCAGGCGATCCTGAAGCGTCTTTTTGTTTCCGGTTGTCTTCATTTTGCGTTTTCTTAATTCGTCCTTCAATTGGCACAATTTCATAGCTTCCACCTTTTCCATTTTATCACAACGCGAACTTTCTTGTGCTACGTCGATAATAGTATTATTACCTTCGTCCGACATCTTGAACAACTTTTTAATACAAATTCAACTTAAAATTTTAACACAGATATTGTAAATTTTATTCCTTTCAATCCCGGCTTGAGCCCCCAAAAATTGTAGTGTTACAATAATGATAATATTTATTATTTGATTTTAGAAATATATTTACAATGCTATGTATAAATTTTACTTAATTTACTTAATTAACAACTCTCTACGCGGTGTCACGTTTAACTCAACTCTACTCGATACAACGTCCGATACAACTCTTCACGGTGTCACGTCTAATTCAACTCTATTCGACCAGCGAAAAACTATTGCCAACCCTTGGCCTTTCTCCCACCACGTACCTCGGAAAATTCCTCAAGTACAACCATACCTGGGCATCCTTCGTGGGCCTCGCGTGTCACCAAGGGTTTTCCCCAAGCAGGTCCGAAATCCCGCTGTTTACACCTCACCCGCTTCCACGTTATAAGATTAATTACGATACTACACAGTTATAGAATGAAACTATCGCTCCCACAGAACTTTAAATTGTAGCCATTTTTAATGTAGTCCTAATTGTAATCACTAGTAATAAAAAGTAGTTTATGTAATACATAGTCTGCAGACCTTTATGCATTCACAAAAAATTTAGGTATACCGAAAGGAACAAGAAGTGCGTAATATTCACGCACATAGAAAATATGCATGGTAAATTATGAGAGCGAAACAAACCTTCCCCAGATTCCATTTCTTTAATCGCGTTCGTTAATCCGTAGATTTGCATAAAAATTCGCAAGTCTAGTAATAAATTTTTCCAAAAAGGAGCTCTCTAAATCTTCAAAGAGCGATCCAGGCTATTATTCCTCCAATGTCCAAAAATCCATCTAGTTTTCCTCCCGCATGCTAATTCCTTTCTTCCCGACGAAACTCCCGATCGAACCGAGATCCTGGCGCGAGCCTGGACTTCGTCGAGGATCGAGGCTGGAATTTTTCCCCTCGCAGGACGTTTAACCCGACGGGTCGGAAGTCGGGTGGTTGCATCCACGGAATACATCTGGAGTCTCGAGCACGTATAAAGTCTATTTCATGGGGCGGCGGATAAAGAAAAGTTTCGAAGGTTCGAGCAAACGTATACGGAATTTCTTCGATCCCCGTGTTTGGGGGTTGGGGAGGCTGGGGGACGGTATTTCAGGTATGCGATGAGAGGCAAAGACAGGGTGGGGAGGACGCTTCTTTATTGCGCCACCGCGGGAACATCGATAATCTTGGAAACTTCCGGGCGCGAGGGGTTTCGCGTGGCAACAACCCCGTTGTGCCCTAAACCGCGATAATCGTTTACCAGCGGGGGGAGAAAAGAAAACGTTCTTCCGCGATAATGCGAGGGGGGTTTCCGCGCGACGAAACTGTTTTAGATACCAGCGATATGCAAATTTAATCTCCCAGACGCGTGTTTCGTTTCCTACATGGCGAATTAAGAGTATACAGGTTTCGAAGTTACGTTTTAGCTGCCATCGAGCGACGATTATCTTATGCAAGGATTACGTCGTCGAAGCATTCGTCTAGAAATGAGGAGAAGCAAAAGAAACTAGCGAACACAAGAAGTTATTCTTTCTTATAGAATAAGCATATTTCGATTCTTCTCGTCTGCTGAATATTTTCAAACCGCCTCGACGAACGTTGCCCGGTGTCTAACAATAACACCAGAAACCTGTCGCTGAAAATCGATTTTGAACTGCACCCCCTCCCTATTTTCCTTAAAAATTCAGTCACCTCTCTTCCGAAGAACCCGAGCCAATAGCCTGGACGTTTAATATACATAGGACGCCGACAGTGCAATCGATGGAACTTGCTTATTGGCAATTTGTCGAGTGACGGGATGGGATGTTGGGATCCAGAGGGACAGAGAGCGAGAGACAGGAGAGAACCAAAAGTGAGAGAACGCTAGAGAACGAGCTAAGGAAGGAAGGAAGAAACGGAGAGAGAGATAGCTTTTGAAGATGAACGGAAGAGAGGGAGAGAGAATTAAAAGCAAGAGAACGCGAGAGAAGCAGCCAAGAAAAAAAGAAACGGAAAGAGAGATAGGTTTCGAAGGTGAGCAGAACAGAGAGGGAGAGGAAACTAAATATGAGAGAACACGAGGAAAGCAGATAAGAAAGAAAGAAATGAAACGAAGAGAGATAGCTTTCGAAGGTGAGCGGAAGAAAGGAAGAGAGAATCAAAAGTCAGAGAATGCGAAGGAAGCAGCTAAGAAAGGAAGGAAAAACGGAGAGAGATAGATTTGAAAGGTGAGCAGAAGAGAGGGAGAGAGAACCAAATGTGAGAGAACGCGAGGGAAAGAGCTAAGAAAGAAAAATGAAACGGAGAGAGAGATAGCTTTCGAAAGTGAGCGGAAGAGAGGGAGAGGGAATCAAAAGACAGAGAATACGAAGGAAGCAACTAAGAAAGAAAAAATAAAATGAAGAGAGATAGATTTGGAAGGTGAGCGGAAGAGAGGGAGAGGAAACCAAATGTGAGAGAACGCGAGGGAAAGAGCTAAGAAAGGAAGCAAGAACGGAGAGGGATAGCCTTCGAAGGTGAGCAGAAGAGAGGGAGACATAAACGAGTAAACAAGGCAGAGGAGCGAAAGGAGGAGGCTGTTTTCCGAAGACGAGACACACGCTCTGCCTCGCAGCGTAAAATCGTCCCTTATCCCAGCTATCGGGCGCAAGGGGTGGAGTTACGATGGCGCGGGACGCAATTTATCCTGTCGCATTAGATTCAAAATAATTGATCCCCCGGGCGGCCGCGGGATAGCGAGTCATTACTCGAGACTGATGGCGCCCACATCGGCTGGAAAATAAAAACTCGGAGATCACCTGTTCCCGATGAAAAATTTCACCGGGGGAGGAATGGAAACAGAGAGAAAGAGAAGGGGTGAGAGAGAGCATGGGAAACGCCGTTGCCTTCGAAAGGAGCCGGAACGAGTTTCCCGCGGATGCAACGCCGGCGAAATTTGCCGGTCGGAGAAGCCTGGACTCGTTCATCCATTTCCTGTCGCGGTTAAGGGAGCTGCTCTGAGAGTGTTCCTCAATCTCCAAGTGTTAGCGGAGAGAAACCTTGAGCTCGATCTTTCCGTACGTTGATTAGAAACGGAGGTGATCGGGTGTCTTCGAGCAGAGAAAGAGAGGTATTTCCGATATTCCAGGAACCAGGAATTACTTTTTCAAGTACTCTTCCTATCAGGTGTGATGTAATTTTTAGTCTTCGCCCGGAATTTATATTCGTAGTCTATATATTAGTGGATACGAGCTCTCCCGTAATTGGATAGTTGCGAGAAGAGAGTTCTGAGCTGCTTAGAGTGCGAATGTTATTTAGATTATCATAATAAAGAGTTCTAGAGTGCGAATATTGTTATACGTAGTATTGTTATAATAAATCAATTTCAACAATATTTTTAGCGCGCGAATTCGCAGAGGGTTTTATCTCCAAGATATAAAATTATACAGAATTGTAGGGGAACTCGATTTTTTTTAATTTCAAGGTTTTCTGAGATCCTTAAATATTCAATGAAAGGGAACAGGGTATCGTGGTACACGAGAAGCTGAATTCCTGTTGAAAACGAGATCTAGAGGATCTATATTCTTAAATTTCTCGACCGACCAGCGTCGTTTCGCCAATCATCCGCGAATTTCGTCGCGTGTTTCCCGTTCGATCGAATTCGTCATCGATGCGGGAGGCATGAACGCGCGGGGACACGGCAAATCTGGCGTAATAATTGAATCCGGTATCAAATTTCACGACATTTAATAGATATTGTCGGAGATAATATGTTTCGCGACACCGTGGCACGCGAGGAGGGCCGTGTGCCGTTCAAAATGAAATTTGTATCCGCCGGACGGTTGCTTTCATATTCATGGTCTATTAAAATTCGCCAACTATACGCGTACAGCGTAGCGAAACGATCGAGGCCTGAATAAAGCACGATGGACAAGTTATCGCCCCGTGTGTCCCTGGTATTCGTGTAATTCAAACGATCACGGATGCGTGCAGTTAAATCGAATTACGTTCGGCAGCGACTCGTCCGTGGACACTTTTTAACCCGTTCACCACTGCCAACCACGAGATAT
>JAOPTO010001289.1:0-42611 GCA_033822845.1 Tetrapedia diversipes
GTTCGCGAGCTGTTCGCCAACGGAAAACGTAGCATATCCAGACTGGAGCTCGCGAACAGTTACAAGCTTGTTCGCTCTGAATTCATGGGCAGTTCGCTATTAGCCTTTGCCACATACTGTGTTACAAACGCGTCCAGATACGCTTCGAGCTCGCGAACAGTTTCTTTGATGTACCGCTTCCCGAGCGAACACTGTTCGCTGTTCGCTGTTCGCTGAGGAGTTCGCTGCTCGCTGCTCGCTGTTCGCGAAAGTGTCCACACTGCTGGCGAGCACAGCTCGTGAACAGTTCGCGAGCTGTTCGCGAACAGCAGTGTGGACGCGGCATAAGAAGCCACTGAGGTACTACGGGCGACTATAGTCGCTCTCCATAAAATGCCGCGTATTGTACATACGACGAGCGTATGCAGTTATGCGGTTCTCGAATTGTAATTAAAAGTGTGTATGCTAAGACGTTATAAACACCCTGTTTTAAGAAAAGTTATTTTTTTTTGGAAAACACCGTCAAAACAGCTCAGATTGTAATGAACCGTACAGTTTAGTCGCGGCGCGTTGCAATGGCCCGTTCAGTAGGAGTACCGCGGCGGAGAATCCACTCGTAGCGAAAGGGTTAATTCAAAAACGACTTTTTAACATTACTTTTAGAAGCAAGATGATACGTATTCATAATTTTTCCACGAACATATTTTTCATTTAACAAATACAATCAATTTTTTTTGCATTACACAACAAAATAATAACTGTAATTATAACATAATGTTGACCAATAATTTTTTAATAATCGGATTTTGTATGAAATTTCTCAAAACACGGATAACACTTGACTTTTAGCTCCATTTTTGCGATGGATGCCTATAGTCCCCCATCGTGTATAGGTGGCATCTTCTGGCTGGTAACTATTGTCGCGTTGCGAACCTTTTTGATTGTAATGATGACCAGGAACCGTCATTAGACGAAGGTTTATGTGACCATAATGTTTTAGATAGTTAACCCATTGCACTACTTTGACGAGTCTGACTCGTGATGAAAGTTTTGTGCCAAACATGAATATCACGAGTCAGACTCGTGATCCTAATCTCGGGTCAGCTCAGGTCCATTCTCGGTTCTCTATATTAAAATTTATTTCTGATGTGTTTATTATTATATTTATATTATTATTATTATTATTATTATTATTATATGTAATAATTAAAGTATTTCTACAAATTTTTTATTCAAATTCATTTAAATTTTCAAAGATTTTCATCGTGTGAATTAAATACGAGAGCGCGGGACTATGTAACTCAGTCGTAAGGTATTGTGTTTCAAATTGTACCACTCGAGCTCCGCCGCTCGGTACCTCCCGCAACCATTCCGACGGCCAAGTTTGGCACGGCTTTTTCAGAGATTCGCGGTAGTGCAAGGGGTTAAAGGAGAATTTGAGTAATGACGGTTCCTCAGTGCCGGGCCATCAATCATTATTGCACGCTGCAATAATATAGAACAAAACGAGACTTTCAGGTGACTCCCTGGGGTCTAGGATTTTATCAGGTACACCCCGAAATCACCCCTTGTGTGGGCCATACCTTCCCTCTCCAAGGATGACCGGCGAATCATCTCGTTCTTGGAGTGGTGTCCGCCCGGCCAAGGGCATGTATATATTGATAGCACTTGGCAGGCAACAAACACTTTTTAGTCAATCACTCAACATAGTCACATCATTTTTTAGTTGTAATAGCGACACTAGTACATATTTCAAGATCACATAGTTTTAGTATTTCATCAAGAATAAAGATTAGCAACGTTCTCCAGTCACTACACCAACATTTATTTTATTATACACTCCACTCACTTATAAATAGTCACATAAAGTTAATCTGCCGTGTGACATACGTATTTAACCACTCCGACTACGAAGGTGGAAAACGCGTACACGACATTTTGAAGGTTATAATTTTGAGAAAATAACCTCAGAAAACGATAACAAGCTGAGAACCACGCATTAGATTTATGATAGTTGCAAACGATTTTAAACTTACTGTGTTGAAAGAGAATATATCTGACATTATATACATAAATGGCAATTGTATAATAAATAAAATAAAATATATCGGAAAACTATATTATAGTTAGCCTTATTTAAACACAACTATGCGAGTGTCTCGTATGTGTTTTATCATTAAAGTGTACTTTTTTTTTATAAATGGAGAACAAATTTTTTCCGATTAAAAAATTGTACGATATAAATAATCGTAAATGTATCCAAAGCAAGAGCCTGGATACGCCGTGAAGCTTCAGACTGTGAAGTTTAGAGCGACGCTAAATGACCACTCCGACCACGAAGGTGGCAAACACGTACACGACAACTATAGTCACTCGTAGTAGCGAAAGGGTTAATCTTGCTTGCTCGCATTTAGACCAAAAGTGATGTATACAGTCAGTTTGTTGTTCTTTTTTCGTTACAAATTTCATTATAGCAAGCAAGTGCTTGGTGAATGTAAGCGTTGTACCTTCAAAAATCTATCATTGACTGAGTCCATATTTTCAATTTTTTAATTGCCTCGTTGATTTTTATGAAATTTTTTCGTCATAAGTGCGAATGATCGTAAATTAAGGTGGTCGTAACTCGGGAACTTAGTGTATAGGCAACAGGCCGCCGTTGCCGCCGATAGACAGGGCGAAAGACTGTCTCGACCGTGAAAAGAAAGTCCAACGAAAGTGATCTCATAACAGGCCGCGCTTCGCTTATTCCCGATTCCCGTCGCATTGTCGATGAAAGCGATCCCCGGTGTACACGCGTTCCTGCATCTCGTTAAGCGCCACAGGGACTTGTATATCCGCGGTTTCTCACGCAGACCCCTACGTGACAGCTTTAACCCTTTGACTGCTACGGTCGCGTATATGCATTTCTGACGAAAGTTATTCGCGTGGATTATGGATCCGTATATGCGTCTGTGGCGAAAATTTCGTGCGTATTATGGACGCGTAAATGCGTCTGACGAAAGTTACTCGCGTGGATTATATTAGGTCGAGTCATAAGTAACTTCCGTTTTTTTATCAGACATTTATTTTGCTCCCATTAAATAACAAAATTATATTAATTTATTATATATTCACCACTATTATATATAACCTTCTCCCATCTTCCTGGCAGTTTATCAATTCCTTCCTTGTAAAATGTGATTGGTTTGGACTGGAAGAAATTTTTGACAGCCTACCTGACTTGCTCTTCAGAATTGAAGGTTTTTCCATTCAAAAAGTTTTATAAAGAACAGAAAATGTGGTAGTCTGTTGGGGCAAGATCCAGGGAGTAAGGTGGATGTGGTAAAACAGACCATCCTAGCTGAAGAATTTTTTCTTGAGTCACCCTTGCTGTATGTGGTCGCGCATTGTCGTGTAAAAGAATGACGTTTTTGCGATTGACGAGTGCAGGACGCTTTTCATGGAGTTTCTCTTGCACTCTTTGCAACTGCTGAACGTATCTATATGCAGTAATCGTTAAATTTGACTTCAACAACTCGTGGTGAATTATTCCTTGACAATCCCACCATACACACAACACAATCTTTTGCCATGGATATTTGCTTTCGAATCTGATAGGGGTGGTTGATCCTTAACAAGCCACTGTTTTTTGTAGACTATATCCTCATGGGTGACCCATTTTTCATCGCCTGTTACAATCCTGTCTAGAAAAGGCTTAATTTTTACCCGTGAGAGCAGACTTGTGGCGATTAACATGCGATCTTCTTTATTCCGTTCACTGAGATTCTGAACTACCCATATTCCTAACTTACTAACTTTCCCCAATTTCTCCAGGTGACGGTTAACAGTTGATTGTGATGTATTCAACCTTTCTGCTATACCCCTTATTGATTGACGTGGATTTTGCTCCAATATTGCTTTTAAAAGGTTGTCGTCAAAGTCGGAAGGACGTCCCGCCCTCGGTTCGTCTTTTAAGGTCGTATCTCCAGAACGGAATTTTATAAACCAATTTCTAACTGCTCCATTAGTTATTAGTCTTCACCATATACATTACATATTTTTGCAGCTGCCACCGTAGCACTATTGCCTTGTTTAAATTCCCAATGCATTACATGATGAATATGTACTTTTTAAGTCTCCATTTCAGAGATTAAAAAGAACAGTTTAACGTAACGTGTATCAAACAAAAAAGTTCATAAAAGACTAACTAGAGCCTCGTCTATTTAGTGAAAACAAAAACTTCTTGTCATGGTAACTCATAGCTGGTAGATACGAACAATAGATTCTACTTAGCTGCATCAGAAGTTACTTATGACTCAACTTAACAGATATGTGTATGCGTCTCTGGCGAAAATTTCGAAAGTTGGTAAAAGTTAAGATTATGGACGCGTATATATATAGAAAAATTCTATAAAATGATTTTAGTTGAACAAAAGATGGAATTCAGGTGTGAATAAATAAAAGTGAAGCGATTAAAATATTAATAAGGTTACATTTAAAACAATTTAACAATAACAACTTAAACGACTTTACAACTTAACAACTTCAACACTCAGAATCACACTCTTTCTGCCTTCACACTCAAACTCTTTCTGCGTTCATAGTCAAACTCTTTCTGTCCCTGTCATATATTCTTCCAAACACTCATTTTCTTACATTCTAATTGTCAACCTTTCTCACTTAATGCATTCGGTCACGACCATCCAGAATTTCTCAGTCGCAACGCTTTCTCAAGTGCTCATCTTTCACGCCTTAGAAACATTCGAGTCCAAACATTCTGCGTTCACACGACAATCGCCCAACTCAAGTATTCTTCAGACTTTCCCAAACTCGCATCCACCCGATCGCATTCCTACATATATGCGTTTGTCAATTCTTCCGATTTTCTCATTTAGAGCAACACAATCGCTAATAGAACGCCGTCCACGCGGAGCACTTCGACTGAGAGTACCTAGCGTTTAAAGAGTTAACCCCCTTCTTCTTTCGGTGGGAACCTTGTGACGCAACGATTCGTTACGCTTACAGGAATCAGCGTTGTATAACCGCGAGAGAGCGGCCGCGTTGATTGATCGTGCTAATTTCTATAATGGTACCTTTTAACCTCGGTTCTTTATCAACCTTTGATGCTATGAAGTCGTTAAGGATCACCCTCGTTTGGTGAAATTTGCGATGCAACGTACGCTGCACGCGTGGTATCCTTTCTTAATTGGAGTCTATAAGGTCACTTGGAAAGTTCCTGCCGATTTTTTATGAGAACAAAAATTTGAAAAATTTTAAAATAAAATTCTTTCTTAATCAGCTCGAAAACGAGGGGAAGCTGTTGCAGAAAATTGTTGAAAACTGTTAGAGGAATAATTATTATACAAAGCTCAAATTATAAGGATTTCGATTCGGTGCTTTTTCAAATTAACGGGGATAAAGATAGAGTGGAAAGACTCGGTGGAAAGAATGCTGTGCAACGTTTTCTGTGTCCGTTTCAACGAATGTTCCGATCTCTCGAAATTTTTAACACTTTACTTTTGTTAATTGATACCGCAGCGCGAATTCCTGCCATGCAAACGGTTCTTACGTTCTACGCCGAGGAATTTCTACGAAAAGCAAGGAAAAACGTACACGCTTGACAGGTTGACCGTTCCACCTACCGTTTTAATCGAGCCGCCGCTTTTTGCTCCTTTTCGGAGTAACGCGACCGAAAAAAAAACCGCCTGCGCAGCGGCAACCTGCTCGGATCGTAAACACTCCAGCATATGTCACGGACGAGCGAAAAATACAAAAATAAAAATTAATGCGTCCAATGCGACATCGATAGGTGTGCCGAGCAGAACCTCAGGTTCCTGAAAAGGTATTGACCGGAGATGCTAACGAAATTGGAACCACTTCAAACGGTATCGCCGCTTCAATGCATCTACATGCATGGGACCAAACTTACGCGACAATTGCTTAAGTGTCGCGCTAAAAATATAAGAATAATATACTAGGTAAGGAAATTACTTATTTATTTATTTATTTAACAATAAACGGACCAAGGTCTTTGAAGTACATAAAATTATAAATAATGGGTTATATTATAGTACGACAATGCCACAAAAAGGCTGAGAATTAAAATTACAATTTATTGAACAGACTGAATAATGAAAAATGTTTAGAGGCAGTTGTATCATGAGTGAATAGGTCAATTATGGCAGTATGATAATTTCCTACACATAGAATTCAATTAATAGGGTTCACGTTAATAAATCTCAAGACCGGATATTTAAGTCGAAATATTGCTGGAGATCTTATTGATGGTAAGATTATTTATGGCACCATTGATGATCTTATGTAGAAAGCATAAGTCACATATAACCTTTCTGTCTTTCAACGACATAATATAATATATAAATATTGAGCTAGATATAGCAAACTTTCCCAGCAACTCAAACAACATCGATTTAATCCATATTTCCGTTCCTGTGAACGACGAAACTACGAATATGTTGTTGCACATGTGAGCATATGCAATCGCATCGAATCGAAGTGTAGGTAATGAAGACGCGTATACATGAACAAGATTCTGTATAAAACGAAAAACTATTCTCAAAAAGCTAATGAAGACATCTCGAATACATAACCATAGGTACCTACTTTATTCCCAAATATATAAGCGAACGTGATATTTTTCAAAAAAGATAATTCTCACGCTGTTCGCGAACAATTTGCGAACGTCAGTGGAGACGTGGCTTAAGAAGCAATATCGCAATACGTTATGCAACCAAATGTCCATTACGATACCGTAATGCCGTGTGTACCCGCGATTACCAGAATTGCGCACGTACAAAATTGCACGATCGTTTCAGCACCGATTAATAAACTGCTGATTGGAAATGGTATCGTAATTGTACGTTCTGCATACCCGGTAACCGCCTTAATCAACGTATCCATCTGCATATCCCCCTTAATCAACGGATCCATCCGACGATTCTTCCTGCTTGGAGGAACAATCGAAACGAGGAGCCGTCCCCGACCGAACAGTTACGACCGAGTAAAAACCGGTGGAAACGGAATGTTAATTCGCTTCAGGGAACTTTCTCCGTCGCGCAAGGTCCACGGGCACGGGGGAATCCCTTTTGCGAGGCTGTTTTGCTGCACATCCTTCGGCGGCGCGGCGTTTCAGAATTTTCCGCGATGACCATTTACGTGCATCGACGTCTGTCCGCGTTTGGTATCGCGCGTGGATTCCTTTTTCTGTTACGGCCGCGGCTCAAATTTGCATTAAAGGAGTGACGTGACGCGCTGCACGGCTCTTCTAATGCACTTCGCTTCGCGTACAAACTTGTACACAGAGTGTTTCGAAAACGGTGTTGCGATATTCATGTTGTATTCCCGGTGAGAAGAAATACCGTAACACGAGGTTTATTTAAAAAGTTTATTCTTAAGAGTGAGGTCGAGCGGGGACTGTCGTGGACTGAACTCTAAGTGCTGGTGATCTGGAATCTGGTACCTTTAAATGTTAGGAAAAGTAGAGCGGTAGGGATGAGATAGGATGAGGAAAATTTGGAGTTCAAGGGGTACGGATGAGTTAGCGGCCAAAGGACGTGGATGAGTCAGTAGAAAGTGAGGGTTCAAGCAGTACAATGTTTGGAATAGGATGACTATTGGACGGATGACTGTTGCGATAGGATAGTTGATAGGAAGGAACGATAGGAATCCAACATTCACAAATAAAGGTAATAAATACTTTGAAGAAGAGCGAAGAATGCTTTTTTTTCTATATAAAACGTACCTTCTATCTCATTGTGGCGGTGCAAAGAGTAGCGCGTTTAAACAAAAAGAAATAGAAGAACACCAACAACGGTGATGCTTACTAAAAACAGTGTATCTACATCTATCTATAGCCTGTAAATATTGTAACAAAATCATAAGAATATGTGAAGTAAATAAAATAATAGATAATAGTAAAAGTAATAAAATCGTGAAGGTAATAAAATGATATAGGGAATAAGCTCTCGCATTATGTTATAATTCCTTTCTCGATACCGACGATAAACTTTTCCAACAAAATCTACCCTTATAAAATTAACAAATCAATTCAATGCGTTCCATCGAATTCGCTTAAAAAGAAACGTTTGCAATCGATAAAAGTTCATTTTAAAATCTACACCGATCAAGCCTCCGTTTTACTCTTACCGACGAGAACTCTCCCTCCCCCGCCCAATCCTCCTCGAAGTCTCAAACACTTTTCTTTCTGCAACACCCTGTATACACGCACGCGTGCGTCCAGAGAGCATCCTCGCGCATACGCGAAGAAGCGAGCGTGGCCAGGATCTACGGCGAGCCACGTGGGCGACTTGTTAAGTGCATCGTCGAATCACACCCAACTGCAGCCTCGTATTCCGCGCGTTGCACCCATACAAGAGTATGCACTTTGATTTAATGCCCCGCGGAGCGAGATAACGCTCGACCGGTCGAAAGGGGAACTTTTTTATTTCCGGAAAGGGGGTGGGTGGGGGGATAATACAAATGTTCGTACGCGCGCATAATGGCGAGCAAGGTCGCGCGAAGTGTGCGTTTGAGTAATCGAGCATTGTGCTCGCATTACGAAGATGGACTGGATTGCAATGAGCGCAGATATGCTTGTTTGGCTAACGCGGTGATCTTGATTGAACGCCTTCGACCGTCGGATCGGGGACACTGTTATTAAGAGATGTTTATTAATCCGTCGCCTTATAATCGCCAGTCACGCTAGCGGTGCAGACTGCAGTTCGCGTATATAACGAAGATAAACCATATTTGCAGCGAAGTGTAATTTTCATTTTGACCACGGTTGCGGTTTATGAGATCAAGGATCAGCGAACAACAACTTACGTATAGGGTTTTAACGTTTTGCGTTTGTTAGCGTTAACCTTTTTTTTTTTTTTTTTTTTATACGTGGAGGATATCTTCAGAAAGATCCCCCACCACCTTGGGGAGATGGCGAGGTTATGTAGGATTCTTACCTAATAAAACCTCCACGGTGGCCTACTACAGCGAAATGGGGGAGCACCGGGAACCCTGGAAGAACACTTCCAGTACTCCCCCTCGCCTTTGTCTCGATTGAGACCCATCACTGCCGTGTTAGCGTTAACCTGGTGAATGATTAACGTTAACATACGTGGTTGGCGCAAGAAATGGTAACGAAAAGGGTTAAACTTCTTGTCGAGAGATTGTTATTATTTTTGACGAATGCATTTGCTTATTATTCATGAAAGAAAAGAATAGATTCGCATTTTCTACACTGTTAATATCTTTTTCAATATTTTATGAGATCGAGAATCAGCGAACAATAACTTACGTATAGCGTTTAAACGTTTTGCGTTTGTTAGCGTTAAATTGATGTATGATTGACGTTAACATACGTGGTTGGCGCAAGAAATGGTAACGAAAAGGGTTAAATTTCTTGTCGAAAGATTGTTATTATTTTTGACGAATGCATTTGCTTATTATTCATGAAAGAAAAGAATAGATTCGCATTTTCTACACTGTTAACATTTTTTTCAATGTAGGAGAAAAAAATTTTATAATTCGAACTGCAAATAATAAATTAAATAGATACATTTATCGGAACGGGTGGATTTCTTTTTCTAACTGCAAGCCGTGGTAACGAATTACATCAATTCCATGTTCCAACTAGAAAAGATTCGAATAGTTGAAAGGAGTATTACTCGAAGGCGTTTTGCACGAAACAGTTTGCAGTGAATTGGAAATAATGTTATAAGCAGATACGTATCGACGCAACATAAAAGAGATCATAAATGTTAACATCTTGTTATTTACTGCTGGCAGTTCATCCCGGGGAGAACAGCTTTATTAACGTTTTCCTTTCTGTTCCAATTGGAAACTGGACTCGAGTTCCGGTGCGGACACCTGCCACCTCCGGTCGTAACACTTCGCGAATAATATTAACGATGTGCCACGAAAAATCGCCGCCCACATGATTTACGAAATGATAAATTAATTGCATGAAATCAGAAAGTACTCGCGGATTCGGTCAGAACTTGCTGCACAAATCGCCATTCCGCGGAATGATTAATGGCTAACGGTTGAAGCTCTTGGCCGGGAAAATAATCCGGAACATCGTCGAACGCTCGTGAAAATCGCTGTAAAATTGCAAGAATTATTTGTCGGGTTTCTGAATGCGGTTCGCTGCTATTTTCATCATTTTTATGATTTTTAATTTACTGCTGAATTTTCTTATAAAACAGCAAGATCTTTTGAATTGTTTTTAAATAATCACAAATTTATAATCCATACGTCAAAAGTATATATGAAGTAATAATAATTAGATATTTAACAATTTACACCGTTCTATTTGCATCTAAACAATCTACAGTGTTTGTAGGGAGTCCTATGAGACCATTTGAATAATCAAACACTCTGAAAGCGATCTAAATTCATAGCTCCCTCGCTCCAACGCTCATCGTTTCCTATTTCCATTCAAGTTACCGCAACTCGGTAAAATATGCATTTGAAACTGCCTAGAAAAACGTTCGAGCACCAGACCATCTAACTTCGACCTCTGTATTGTTTTCTTTAAACAAGTGTACAACGAAAATATTAAAACCACTGCAAATTATCTGTCGTCAAGATTAAAAACTCAAATTCTCGTTTCACCAGGTGCAATTTTTACACCCTTCGAACATTTCTCTGACCCTTCGTAGGTACCTATGTATTTCCGACACCTAATTTACCCGGCTCTGTGCATCACCAAACGATATCGTTAGGCCGAGTCCGCGCCTCGATCCACGGTAGAACACCGAAAATCCACGGGAACCTAGGCCAGCTAAATCATAATCCGTGACATGAATAATTTGCCCAATTCCTTGTCGCTTCGCGTACCAGTTAGCACAGCGTGTGGCGTATAACGCCAAAACAGGAACGTCGTAAGGGGGTTAATAATATCGCGACGGTAATTATAGGGTCCGGGCCACGCATGAACATGACTTTTCGGCCATCTATCCAAAACTCGCAGAATCCTCGAACGGGTTCCACCTGCGCGGATATATGCGGTCCGGGGATTACTCACGCGGCCTCCGAGGGTGCGTCGAAATAGAACGCTTAGTCAGACGTCACCAGGAAACTGGCGTCGGGGGAGTCACCGGCCCGATACGCGGGCGCGCGTGTCTCACTTTGTTACGCTTCGTGAGCCCGCCCGATGCGACGCTTCCACGGTGGCTCGAAACGATCGCGAGATCGAGATGCGAGCGTGCACACTGGCAGGGGGGTGGGGGAGACTTGGTTATAACAGGCTGCAGCAGCCGGACAGGGTTACGCTGAATTAAAACGCGATCCTATCGCGACCGATAGGAAGCCTGCCACTGCTTGCGCGAGAGCCTACTGTGGTTATCTTAACGTACGAGCTTCTAGGGAACCGCGCGATGCGAAAGAAATTGGATAACGTTTTCTTCGCTTTTCACTTATACGAAGAGATACGAAGGGGGACGGTTTGAGAGCACTGTTCTGTTAGCAGAAGCTGAGAAAATCGAATGATAGGGACGTTGTGCTTTGAAATTACTTATGTAGGTATTTGTTTGTACAGAATTAAAGATAACAGCAATGATAGGATGGTAATGAATAATATTGTAATAAATGATGCTTTATTATTGTGTGAGTTATGTTTGTATTATTCATCAGGGTCAATTTAACACATTGCATTCGGCTGTCCCCTCTCGTGGGACATCGTAATCCTAGCATATGATAGTTTCGCAAATTTTCTGACGTTAGTTTAGACCCGGACGTTAAATAGTCATATATGTAAATTTTAATATACGACTTAACTAAACTAAATGAAGTTTAATATACGTGAATCATAGTAAATATTTCGAATTTGAAAATGTTTGAAGTTAGTATCGTTAAACGACTAACGGTCACCTCTCGAGTGCAAAGGGTTAATATCGTTACAGATCCTCGGGAAGAGCAATGCACTGTATTGCACCCCATGTACACAAACACTCATAGACACAAAAGTGCATGGACAGAAAATTAATATTTTTATTGATACTTGTTGACAGATTAGTTGGAATGAAAATAAAGTAAAACATACACAGTCCTCAAATTAACGAGAGCACCCTTAGAATTCCTAGATCAAATATAGTCAATATGGCCCTGATATTTATTATATCTTAATTCTTTCTAATATAGTTTAGATATTAAAATGTAATGATACACAACATTTATAATTAATTTAATGTTGATTTAAAAGTTTTAAATCGCAATTTCTGCAATTCTGTCACGTCTAATTCCGAAAACCGGACACGCGGCATTGATAATTAACTACAAGTTCGAAAGAAGTCTCGCGTATCGATGAAGACTAGCAATAAAGTAGTTCTACCGCTCGAGTTGAAGCACGTGGCTCGGTAGAGATACTATATAGGCCGGGGCTAGTTTAAGATTGCTGATCTTAAAAGGGGAGCGCACCTGGATCGACCAAGATACTTATTTGCATCCGCTGCATCTCCATAGTCCAGCCCAGGTGGTTTGATCTAAGTTGCATCGCTTGAATTACTTGCTTCGGGGTGCTACACAGGTAGCATCTCAACAAAGTTGTTTTCAATCACGCCGGTATTCTCACACAGACCTAACCCTATCTTGATTGTTTCTTCCAGTTCAAGCGAGCCGTTCCAATTTCGTTGCAGAGGAATAACGAACAGATGCATGTTGCAATCAACGGCTCTGAATTCGCGTTTGCAATTTGTAGCTTTTGTAATAGTTATATACTTTTCAATTTTTTGTGTGCAAATTTTATATAGGTCTCTTAAAGGCACTTAAAGTATTTAAAATTTTCCAAGTTCGTTGAAAATATTCTAAATAAAATGTGCATTAAATGTGAAAGTAAAATAAATATCGTATCTTTAAAATAATAATTATTTTATTAAATATTAACTTAGGGATATTTGTCAATTGTCATTTATATTAGTTAGCAAATTAATCGTTAGAATATATTAATTATTAATTTTACTTTAGTTCATTTGTGATTCATATATTGATTTATTTGGTTATATTTAATAGTATCTCTTTATCTACTATTATTTAGACGACGTAAAACAGAACAGCAGAGTGGCGCAGTGGAAGCGTGCTGGGCCCATAACCCAGAGGTCCGTGGATCGAAACCACGCTCTGCTAAGTATTATTTTGTTGAGTGCAAGATCGTTTTTTATCGTTTAAAACTTTCACAACGTGTTTTCCATAAAACTTCAAATAAATATCTGAAGTTCCACGAAGGATAATAATGTTAAAAGAGAGAGAGAAGAATCTTTTATCCGACGAAGCGGGAGAAATTCACTTCGTAACAAAAACGGTACATCCTTTCCGCTTGGTGCCTGGATTTTAATTCAATTGCGAGGGCGTTTAAATTGCAGCTCGAATAATTTGCAATGCAGAAAGGAGACGGGAGTGTGTCCTAAAGTCCCGTAAGCCCGAGACACAACCGGTGAGCAACGACATGCACAACGATGGATGCCATTCCTCCGTCATTGTCCTGCGAAGAAAAGATGAGACAACGAGTTCAGGAGTTCACCAGAGTTCACGGACGTAAATTTGGTGGGTGTCATATTCGCTTCTCGGAGTGCGCCTCTTCAGAGTATGAAAAGGAACTGGCTTTGACCGAGATACCTCCGGAAAGAAAGGAAAAGAAAAGAAGTAAGAGAAAACAACACTGGTACTACCGACCGGCATTTACATTACACTCGTAAAAGAAAAAAAAAACAGATATTCACTGATCGTAATTTTCAACGTCAAGCATCGTTTCTTTTAATGCATTCGTTATTTTTTCGTGTAACGAAATGGTTCGCTTATGCCAATAATATAGGGCTACGATTAAAAGCGTAGAAGTGTAATTAGGTGGGATTAGACCATTTTAAGGTACGCACGACACGAACACGCTCTCGAACGCTTATGATGATAGAAATTAACATCGATCCTCGAATCGCGCGCAAAGCCAGAGATCGTTTATCCCGGAAGCGTTTGCGTCGCTTGAAACAACTATGTTCATCTGCATCGCGGAATCAAAAAGAACGATTTCTGTTAATGCTACCTGCAATCTGTAACCTACTATTATATCACCGTTCCGGGTTCCCGTTTGATTGTTTTTTCACGGTTATTAAGATTTATTAAAATTTAATACACATACGCCGAACGTGTTATTATTGCCCGACGAAGAAACGATTACCCATCATCGATCTCCCTATTGTAACCCGCAAAAATTTATTTTTCCACTGCATTATCAACCAGTTTCAGAAATCGACATCTTCTTATTTCTACGATACCTCGTCACCCTAATTATTATTCTTCCGTGGCTATCATGATTTATTACAGTTTTATGCGCACGCGCTGACAGTGCTATTACCGTTCAGAAGAGAAACAATTGATCCCACGCGAGCCACCGGGGTACAAAAATAGTAGGGTAACAATGCGACGGGATTGAATTTACAAAGGAATAGAAAGTACGCATTGACCACTACTGTCTGCACGGCGCCTACTCACAGGTATTGATAGTATTTACCCGCGCTCCTTATAAATGGAATATCAATGAGATCGGGCGCGTAACCCCGGGTCGGCGTTATTTAACATGAGCACGTCGTACACGTGACAAAGTGGCTTGACCGCTTGTCAAACAGGCACAAACACGAGCTTTCGTGGCTCGAAAAGACCGGATCGGTACGGGTCGTGTCGCGTGGCGTGGCGTGTCGTTACCGTTAAGCACAACCATCGAATTTGCACGTGCTCGTTCCTTTGTACACGCCCACGCTTCCTCATAAATCACGGGCAAGAGCATTAAGGGCTTTGTAATTTGGTAGAACCCCGATTACCCCATTACGCTTTAGGTGGAACTCTTATTTTTACAGGAATTTACAGTTCGGTCGTTTATTAACAATTCTTCAGTCTTCGAATCGCTAGGGGGAAAATGAAGTAGAAAATAATGGGAGAGATGGTTTCTGTTATTTATTATTGTTCTGATAATATTGGTAGCACAGGGTAAAATAAATTTGCACCTAATACATTGAAATTTCCAGTTTTATTCATGAGAATGTTTTATATTTTCTAATTTAACGATAAAGAAGTATATTTGAAAATTTGCGTGATATTACTTCACTATTTTAACATTCTAAACGATTAATAGAATTCTAGAAATTATTCATGGAATAATATCTTGCATCCTTCATAAATCAACAGAAATTTTAGAACGAATAGTTTCACACAATTATGCAAATTAGTCTAATGTAACACAATTTACCTGACAAAAACATAACGTTTACGAATGTCATGTCCTATATTTATTGATTTCACCTAACATCGATTATCATTGAATAAATTCAATTCATTTAAAGTTAATAAATTTTTCGCGAACGTCGATGAATACGTGTTTGTCGTTTTATAGTCACGTTTCGCTGGTACGAAGCAAAACGAGAAGGAATAGAAGCTGAGTATTCGACATTGCCAAGGGTTCATTGACCATCGACCAACCGTTTCTGAGAATGAACGATCCTTTTTGTCTGGTATCCAGACAAACAATTAATTCAGGTATTTCACGAGGGTGCTGTATCTGACCCAGATACAGAGATATTAAATCTTGCCGTGCGATCTAGCCTTCCTACTTCAGTGACCGATGCTGTCTAGAACGCTTCGTGTATTTCACCTCTGCGCGTTTTGTTTTGGTCCGACGACGGCGCTTCTCGTCTCTAGTATTTATACGTTTATTTATACACCTACGTCCTCCGGCTTTCCTCTTCGCTGAACTCCGCCAATTTCCGGCGGGAATGAGATCGTCCCGTAGATTTTTGCCCCGATTAACAATCCCTCGAGTTCTCTTTCGTTTTTGTGCTGCAACTTCAACTGCTGATACGTTCAAAAATGTTGCCTTCCTTGGAAGAACACAGTGTCGTTCGTTTATTTTAAAAACTTGAATTCCGGGATGTTTCTTGTTAGTCGAATTGGAGCAGATACGGTACGACATTAAGGAATGCATGTATGAGGTTCGAAAATGTCTTTTATCAACTCTTCGAGGCACACGATTTTAACCCTTTTAGTACCGAGCAAATTTAAAGGTTTGGAAAGAAAGCTCATAAAAACGGAAGTAAGAATGATACTTACAAAATTCAACAAGAAGCATATTATGGAAAAAAAGAAAAAATTAAAACATTTATAACGTTTTATAAATTTATTTTGAGGTACAGTGGCTCCAAAAAGTATTCGTACACTGTATTATAAGGAAATTCATCTACATCTGAAATTCTGATTTCAATGAAACTTTATGTGTGTACAGAGCATGGTGTGTCCCGCGTGGAACAATTTTTTTGGCGGCAAAATATCTTTTGAGGGGGCTGATAACGAATCTCAAAGTTTCAGCGATCTTTCACGCTTTGAATACAAGCTTTTCTGTGTTTCTTTCTTATGATAGGGCGATAGAGTGTTAAAAATTAAACATTTTCTATTTGAAAGGTTTTGCTTCATCAAGTACCATTACAAAGTTATATTTAAAAAATGAGAGAAAATTCAGAAACTTCAATGCTGGTTTCACCCCTTTTAAAATGGTATTTAGATGAAAAGAAGAGATTAATTGATACGTATACTATTACGATCTACATACCCACAAAATTTTATTAAAAGCTTCTATCAGACTCAGAATTTCAGAATTAAACGAATTTATTTGTGACATAGTGTACGAATACTTTTTGGAGCCACTGTACATGTATCGCATCGTGTGAAACGTCGAGCACTGAGATATAGCGCTTTCGAAAACAAAAGATTTCATGCGGAAACAAAAAATCCAAGCTTTACGTCATTGTTCGACATTTTGGTGAGCGACGAGGGTATTTTGATATTCTCGATGTTCAAATTTATCGTGAAAGAATGGCTGCGCGATTGGCGTCGGATACAATACGTTAGCAATGTTCTGAATTCTTCTTCCGGTTCATATCGCCGATTCAAGGTTTGATTTACTATATACTTTTGTCGTTTGCGTTCGTTACATCAGGCACGTTATATGCCGTCCAGTGTGTGACGAAAGACGTAAAGCATCAACCGCAGCTCTTTCAATCTAGAAGCATCTCCAAAGAAATGACAAATGCACACAAGATTAAGCAGGCGCCGAAAAAATTGCCCAAAGATTCGACGCCATCCGAAAAATCGGCCACGGAGAAGTTGAATCAACCTCAAAAACAGGTAACGCGTTCCGTTCAAATTTGATAATCAATTTAACGCGCAACTATCTTTCAGTTATTCTAATCTGTGATCATTTTTCTTATATCTTTTTCTCGATCACTCATCTGTTCTAATGAAAAAATATGTAAATCTTGCTTTTTAACACTTTGACTGCTACGGGCGCATATATGCGCCCAGCACAAGCCGTCGATATAGACTATGGGCGCATATATGCGCTCAGCACAAGCCGTCGATATAGACTATGGGCGCACATGTGCGCTCGGCGACGGCTTTGATCATTTACTGCTGTCTTACTGAATTTCTCAAGAAATTATTTTATCATATCCGTGTAACACTCAGAAACAACATACCTTGTTGCTTATCAAGAAGAAAAATCTCGATTATTTCGTCAGTTTTCGCTATATCTTAAATTCGTTTCATCTGTTCATCTGTCATTTGACAAAAGTTATGTATGGTTTGGAGTTCGTTTTGTACATTTCATTTTATATATTTTATAATACATTATAATTATCAAATTATGGCGTTTTTAAACTTTACCCTTGACGAATAAATAATGTATATTGAAGATAAAAAATATTTAAAAAATTGAAAAATATTAATTTTGGAGTGGATAAAGTAACAGTAATTTGATTCTGTACAATATTACAATTGAATACACCGCCGAACAGATTCAGATTGCGTGAAAAAGTATTCAGTCCCCAGCGACAGTTAGTGCCGACTGCACGCCGTCGACGCGAAGCGTTTCGGCTCAGAGTCTTCCGCAGTCAAAGGGTTAATTATGTTTTTCTACACCTTTCTTGAGTTGCTAGTTTTCTTAATCGAGAAACAAGGTAAATTGTTCTTTCTTCTTCATCTTTTCAGTATATTTCATGTACTTCCTTTGGGTGGGCCATTTTTAAATCGCAGATTAAATAAAGTTCGTATTAATGGTGAGCACTGTTTTAATTTTTTTTAATAACATAATATTGTTTTTGTTAAGAAAAGTAGTGCATCGAGTGACAACGCTTTGGTTCACAAGGTTCAACCGAACGATCGTCTGTTGCGGAACGACGTGCCAGAACGGACGAAATGCGCCGAGCTCGATGACATATTGGCAAAATGGAACGTTTACAAACCAAAAAAATAACGTTCCATGAAGTACGCTTGTACGAAATATTAAAAATTAAGATTTCACGTTGACGAAGATTATTAATTCGAAATTTGTCCGTGTGACACGTGAATTATGTAACGCGATAATTATAATTATTACATAGTATAATCTGTATAGATCTCGTAATTAGAAAATGTTAAAAAATTACCCGCAAGTATGTCAAGGTAAGAGATCTATAGTATAACATATACATATGTAATTATATAAAAATAAAATAAATTATTGTGCGCATAATTATCGAGCGACATGCTTCGTTAGCCGCGTACGTTAGCGTTAAACGAAGATATATTCCGATACACGAGTTTCGTCAAACTACAAACGAACCCTACTCGTCATGGTGTTCCGCAAATTGGCAAACATTGCGGACAGCGTAACTTCAAACGTTGTCAAAGCAAATACGAATCTCTTGGTTAATAGCTAAATTTCATGCTCGTTAATCAAACTCCAAAACTTGTACAGTTCTCTCGTATATATTAGGGTGTCCCATAAGTTTTTTCCCTTTTTTTGATGCAAAATGAATACACGATATTTGTTGTTTAAGGTGAATTTATTATGTTATATATGAACCGTTCTGTTCAATAATCTTCTTCTATCTCTCAGGAAGCCTCATTATGCCCTCTTTCCAAAATTGTTGAAGCTTATTTGCAAAATGTTCATCAAGGTGTGTTTTTATTTCGCTTACGGATTTGAAAGATTTACCACGGAGAGAATTTTTTAAGGAGAGGAACAAGTAATAATCGGTTGGAGCAAGGTCTGGGGAGTACGGAGGATGAGGTAGAACGTCCCAATCAAACTGTAATAATTTTTGCCTTACGGCCAACGCAACATGCGGTCTTGCGTTGTCGTGATGGAAAACGACGCCTCATCGGTTCGCCAATTCTGGCCGTTTTTCTGCTATGGCGGCTTTCAATTGATCGAGTTGATTGCAATATTTGTCAGCATTGGTCGTATCACCTTGAGGAAAGAGCTCGTAGTACACTACACCTTTCCAGTCCCACCAAATGCACAAAAGAACCTTCTTCGGATGAAGTCCAGGTTTCGCAACAGTTGAAGGTCTATTTTCCTTAGACCAAGTGCGTTTTCGATGCACATTTTGGTATAAAATCCAAGTCTCGTTTCCAGTGACAAGCCTCTTTAGAAAAGGATATCCTTTTCATGTCGCTGGAGAAGCAAATCGCACGTAGAGACGCGGTTCATAAGGCCGGTCTCCGTCAATAGGTGTGGAACCCAAACTTCATATTGATTCGCATATTCCATCTTGATTAAACGCTTATGTACCGTTGTTTTGGGAATATTAGTGGCATCCACTATCTCACGCACACTATATCGCGGATTTTCAGTGAGCATAGTTTTGATAATGTCCGTATCCGTCGTTGCTGGGCGGCCGTTGCGGTCTTTATCTTTCAACTAAAAATTACCAGCTCTAAATTTTTTAAACCAATTTCGGACGGTCCTAATAGTCGTAGTACCACTCCAGTAAACGGTGCAAATCTCCTCTGCAGTGTCCTTTGCACTATTGCCTTTTTTAAAGCAATGAAGCGTAACATGCCGCAAATGCTTCTTTTGGCTCTCCATATTGAACGGTGCAGAAAAAATTTTAAAAGAGACTTTGTCACCAGCGAAACGTACTTTGAAACAGCTCTAGGACGACTGAAACGGATGCCATAAACGGCTAAGAGATAAGTCTGCATGTTTATATAAACACAGCCACTTAGAGTCACTCATAGCGTGGCGCGGAAGAAACTTATGGGACAACCTAATACTTTGCGAAACTGAAATGCAAAGTAAAAATAAAAGGATACGAATAATAATATAATAATAATAAAATATAATAGTTTTTAACACATTCATCATCAGATAATTTTCCATTCTAATAATAAGCAGGTACTAAATTAGATAATTGAATTTTTTCTATTAATATTCATATTTTACATACTATTGAGATTCATCGATCTTACTATTTTTGAGATTTCAAATTTTTATCATTTCGGAAACGAACTGAAATTTCCCTAGTTTTCGAGTAAAGTTCAGGTTTAATTAATCTCGAAGTATGTCCAGATTATCCACAGCGAAGGGTTAAAGGAAGGGTTAACATTTTTAAGATGCTTCAATTCGGAACTGAAACGAACGAACGCGGTAAATTATGCATCGAAGCGTGTGCGTTGGTAAAATAAACTGGTTTGTAACCAAATATGTTATTTACTCTCGTAATCGTCATACGTATGATAAACGAACGTAATAATTTACTTTTCGATTAGATAAACGGGCATCGGCCACATCCCCGCGTTACGCAAGATTATACACCATCGGTTTTCCAAGTGTTCCCGCACGATTACGATCGTTAAATAGTCTCTAACGTTTTCAATCCGACCAACCACGAATTACGCGTCATAATCCGGTGCATCAGGCATTACGTAACCGGCATGCAAGGCTACATTGTAATTTGCAAGCATTAAGCTCGGTGGCCAATGATCGATTTCATTGCTTCATTCCTGATTCGGTTCGAGAGCTCTTACGAGCCCCGGTTTTTCTGTAAAACCGACGTTGTATACAGTAGGCTTCTCGCATGATAATTACCGGTTATAATCGTAATTAATGACAGGAGGTAAAACATGTAAGTGGAACGAAATCAACGTTTTTCTGCTCTTGTGTATAAACTTGTATACATCAATAACGAGCGATTTACTTGATTTCAGGCTACCGTTCCAAGGAATGCAAAATGAAAAAGCCGTGCAATCTGTTTCTTCCCAATTTTATTTTATACGCACCATAACAGTATCGCGTCTTATTATTTTATCAACTACATTCTGTCATTATCAAAGTGTACATCAACGACGTTATAACTTCTGCATCAAAGTTATCTGTATTTTGCGATGTATTGTAATTTGATGCGCGTTAATTTACTATACATTCATTAAACATACATTTTACAGCGATTTCACCAATCACCAATCGAAACCATCGACTTCGAAACAGCACAAGTCGTAACACAATGAATCTTTATGTTACCCGATAAACAATGCTCGCAAGAAATATCTATACAAGTGATGGAGAATTAGAAAACCTAAACGAGCAAAACTAGTAGAACGAAATAGTGGTCGAATATAGTGGTCGAGATTCCTTCATCCCCTTTGTTCTGTTTCCTAACGTTTTCGAACTTTCTAAAATGCCAGATGTCGCTTGGGTTCTTAGAAGAAGCCCTTGAGAAAATACGTTAAGAGAATGCAGCTTTATGGTTAATTTTTGCTTCGTAGTGTTTCTGTATTCAATTTCTAACACCCCGAATATCTGAATCCGTTCTAAATCCTGCCTGTAGAAAGTGCAAGGAATTTCCACGTCTTTCGACGTGCCCCGAAGCGAGAGGTACGCGTGTATTAAAATTATGATAAAACTGGAGGAATAACACACTACGTCCAACCCCTTCAACGTTACATTTATTTATGTCCTTTTTTTTATAACATCAATCGTCTCCGCGTTACCACAACCGAGTGAACTTCGCCGCGTTTATTCAAATTTTCCTTCGTTGACAGCAGTCTAGAAAATACTGAATGAATTGCATTCTATGAGTCGATTCGTCTCGCAAATACCTCGAACGATCATCCGCTAACACACGTATTATTAGGTCGAATCATAAGTAACTTCCGTTTTTTTATCACACATTTATTTTGCTCTAATTGAATAACGAAATTATATTAATTTATTATGTATTCACCACTGTTATATATAACCTTCTCCCATCTTTCTGGCAATTTATCAATTCCTTCCTTGTAAAATGTGATTCGTTTTGGCTGGAAGAACTTTTTGACAGCCTGCCTGACTTGCTCTTCAGAATTGAAGGTTTTTCCATTCAAAAAGTTTTATAAAGAACAGAAAATGTGGTAGTCTGTTGGGACAAGATCCGGGGAGTAAGGTGGATGTGGTAAAACAGACCATCCAAGCTGAAGAATTTTTTCTTGAGTCACCCTTGCTGTATGTGGTCGCGCATTGTCGTGTAAAAGAATGACATTTTTGCGATTGACGAGTGCAGGACGCTTTTCATGGAGTTTCTCTTGCACTCTTTGCAACTGCTGAACGTATCTATCTACAGTAATCGTTAAATTTGACTTCAACAACTCGTGGTGAATTATTCCTTGACAATCCCACCATACACACAATAAAATCTTTTGCCATGGATATTTGCTTTCGGATCTAATAGGGGTGGTTGATCCTTATCAAGCCACTGTCTTTTGTGGACTATATCCTCATAGGTAACCCATTTTTCATCGCCTGTTACAATCCTGTTTAAAAAAGGCTTAATTTTTACCCGTGAGAGCAGACTTGTGGCGATTGATATGCGATCTTCTTTATTCTGTTCACTGAGATTGTGAGCTACCCATACTCCTAACTTGCTGACTTTCCCTAATTTCTCTAGGTGACGGTTAACAGTTGATTGTGATGTATTCAACCTTTCTGCTATACCTCTTATTGATTGACGTGGATTTTGCTCTAATATTGCTTTTAAAAGGTTGTCGTCAAAGTCGGAAGGACGTCCTGCCCTCGGTTCGTCTTGTAAGGTCGTATCTCCAGAAAGAAATTTTATAAATCAATTTCTAACTGCCCGATCAGTTATTAGTCTTCACCATATACACTGCATATTTTTTCAGCTGTCGCCTTAGCACTATTGCCTTGTTTCAATTCCCAATGCATTACATGACGAATATGTACTTTTTAAGTCTCCATTTCAGAGATTAAAGAAGCAGTTTAACGTAACGTGTATCACACAGAACAATTCATAAAAGACTAACCAAAGCCTCGTCTATTTAGTGAAAACAAAAACTTCTTGTCATGGTAACTCATAGCGGGTAGATACGAACAATAGATTCTACTTAGCTGCATCGGAAGTTACTTATGACTCGACCTAATAAAATTATGATAAAACTGGAGGAATAAAACGCCACGTCCGACCCCTTCAACGTTACATTTATTTCTGTTCTTTTTTGAATAACATCAATCGCCTCCCCGTTACCACCCCCGAGTGAACTTTGCCGCGTTTATTCAAATTTTCCTTCGTTGACGACAGTCTAGAAAATACTTAATGAATGGCATTCTATGAGTCGACTCGTCTCGCAAATGCCTCGAACGATCATCCGCTAACACACGTATTACAATTATAATAAAACTGGAGGAATAACATAACACGTCCGACCCCTTCAACGTTACATTTATTTCTGTTCTTTTTTGTATAACATCAATCGTCTCCCTGTTACCAGCCCCGAGTGAACTTTGCCGCCTATATTCAAATTTTCCTTCGTTGAAGACAGTCTAGAAAATACTTAATGAATGGCATTCTATGAGTCGACTCGTCTCGCAAATGCCTCGAACGATCATCCGCTAACACACGTATCTCCCGCTTCCGTGAAACACGGTGTGCTCGTTTTGCTCCCTCACCTACGACGATCGTGTTACTCGGTGCCACGGCTGCCTGACGTTAACATTTATTTATCTGACCGGGCTGACGCGTTAACTAATATCGGACACCAGATATCAGACGAATAAACAGAGATCTGCGGTCGATGGTAACCGAAGACGTTTTACGGGCGCACCGCACTGCCCCCGGCTTCCTGCTCCAAGGTTGTGCTCGGCCTAGGCACGGCGACATTGCTCGTGATGATCTATTTTCCGTCACCCGCCGATCGGAATCCATTTCATACGCGGAAGAACGGCCCCGGCTGCAACAGGACAACCGTTATAGATAGGAGCGCGCTCGATTTGCTCGTGTATTCCACGGTGGATATAGTTTTCACTAGAATTTCGAGTTTTTTGCGTCCACGGATACCAGGTCTCTCTCCTCCTGCCGTTATTAACCCATTCACCGACCGGAGACCAGGACTGTCCTCGCGGTTTATTTTGCGACGCGATTTTCTAGACGTGACACTTCTGTTTATTGCAGTCCATCCTTCTCTCCGCCTCCCTTTCGGTATTTGCCGATCGTCGAGCAAATTAAGTTTACACCTGGACGGGGCTCGATCGATATCTTTACGAGGCGTCATGAATTTAATTGATACACCGAGTTGAATTTAATTGATACATTAAATCCACGGTGTTATCGCGGAACGAGACAAAACTTAACCTGTCAGGGAAGTACGGGGACTAATTTTTCTTTTAGAGGAAGCTGTAACAGTGCATAAGGAAAGTTTACATTTATGGTATAAGGATGACTTAATCTTTTAATTGTTATAAATTACTAGGTTTACGGGACCCGTCAATTTGACGGGTTTCGAGCTCCATGAGCAAAATTTGCCAAAACAATTACTATTATTGTGGAAAAAAGGTTCTCAAGATTATTTATTATTATTAATAATTACTAATTAAATGTTATTTTGATATTTTTGGGATATTTGTTCGGGAGCACCTAGAACCCCAACTCTGATTTTTTTAAAAATTGTCAAAAACCTTCCCCGGGATATACCTAATAATTTCCCAAATTTTCACGGCGATTGGATGTATGGTTTTTGAATCTATCGACTACAGACAGACAGACAGACACACATTCATTTCTATATATATAGATTCGCCTTTGTTTGCAGTAGTTTCGATTCTGTGATTATTTTGGTAAGGACATGTTTTGGTATCGCATTGCTAATATAAAAAATGTAACATGAGAAAGACAATTTTTGACCGAGGATGGTATTCTAGTTGTACGTACCACACAGCCTCTTTGATTTTTTCCTTTTTACAGAATTGAAAAACAATATTCGAAGTGTTGGAAATAAAATACGTCCTAACGAATAAACAAAAATTAATCTCCCCGAAGAAATATTTATACGAGGTCGAGCTATGCGCTGAAGAGGTTCTAGGAACAGGTCAAGCGTTTTACCCTTACCACACTGTGTGTAAGAATTAGAGGACCCTAATGAACTGTGAACGATACCTTCCTTTAGAAATAAAGTTTAGTAAATTCTTAAAAAAACGAAAAGTTATCTTTATTTCTTCCTTTTTAACCCATAATCTCCAATACGAAGCGTTAATGATACTTAAAAACCGTGACAGACAAACTATAGCGATAAAAGTTACGCGGTCTGATATAACTGCCTTCTGTGAAGCCAGTGAACGTTCTAATACCTGTACAGCAGAGTGTGATTGCGAATCAAAGGGGAAAAAAACTACATAGACCTATTGATATAAGAGATCATGTCGCCTATGGCATAAAATAAGTGGTATACATCGGTGATTACTGTGATTAGAGAGCAATCAGCCGAGTCGTTGCTTTAATTAAATGAAATCGGAACGGTGATTGGTTGGAGAAATGGATGAGGCGACAATTCTAGGGTTTACCCCCATGTATCACACTATCTGCGGTTTCCACCATAAAATGTATTACGTTCGAGAAGTTATTGCGTGTGTTGCGGTCGCATGCAAAGCAGAGAAAGCAGAAGAAACTCAAATCAAAATGTAAATCTGCCTCATACGTTTTCCGCTCCTGATGTACGTTTGTGACATTAGAAAATAGAATCTGTAGCTTCGTGTAACTACAAATATATTTAAAGGTAATAGTCGTTAAATTGAATTTGTGGTTTCGCATCTAGTCCGCCTTCATATCCTGATTCGATTATATGAATTGTTCTTGGTTACACAATACACTGCACGCTGAGGTGTTCTCTTATTATTGATTCGTTAACTGTTAACACGTTGAACGCCACGTCACCCATATCTGGGTGACGGCTATGTTTCTTGTAAACGGTTGACACTTTTCTAATTAAAACAAGATTTTTGAGGTAATTTATACTAATTTTATTTATAACACAATTATGATAAGTATATACGATATAAAGTAACAATAAATTATAAAGTAAATATAACATTGCGCTGTTTACAGTCCGAGTCTCTGGTTTGGGTCCTGGGGGAAACTCCACCGATTCACGCTGGGCGTTCAACGTGTTAATCAAAAAGTATTCTTAAACAATTTTTATTTTTTGTATTTATTTATATATTACTAAAGATCAGGTGTACTAAATTTCTTATCATTTGATAGTACTTTTATGTGACCATATACGGTTAATATTATGAGAACATATAAGTATACAAGCACAAATATGTATGTACTTATTATTATTTTATTACTTCTAATATCTATTCTTAAGTACAAACACTCACATACTTTTCCTGTATATTTCGAAATTTAAACTCAAGATTTAGAATACATTAACACGTTCGTCGCCACGTCACCCAAATATGGTGACATATGGTGACTTTTCCTTAAAGTTAACCGTTTGCGCTCTAGAGGTGACTGTTATTCACCAAATGATCGTTCCGCAAATTTTCAGACTTTAGTCAGTTTGTTTAATAGTGAGACTCAGAAATGAAATAGTTATATATGCAAATTTTAGTATATTACTTGAATGAACTAAATAACGTTTAATATGAGCAAATCTTAGTAAATATTTTGAATTTGAAAATGTTTGAAGTTAGTATCATTAGACGACTAAGAATCACCTCTCGAGCGCAAAGGGTTAAATAGGATTTTAAATTGGAATTTTAAAAGGAATTCAATGGAATAAGCATTGAAGTATAATATATATAAATATAAAATAACATAAAATAAAAATAAAATGTTAAAATTTTTGCTGTTTTTATATTTGTTTACCTCAATTTTCTATGCAATCGGATTTGGGCCCAGCGAGAAACTCAGCCGAATTACTCTGGCGCGATGAACGTGTTAAACGATACAAAATTGTATCGTATTATTTTTTGTTGAAATTTTGTTCAATAGAAATGTATCAATATAAATTCATACGTGTATACTATTAATCACCGCAAAAAAGTATTAAAAAATATATATGTATACAAAACGAAGTCCATCCTCGATACAGTATTTCAAATTTTATTGTACTCCTTCCAAAGAAGGTAAAAAAAAAAAGGTGTGCTTTGTATTATAAAGTGCTATTACAATATTTAACTCTACAAGCCCACGAGACCGTTCGCAGGAGCCATACCAGGTTCGTATAAATCACGAATGTATCGTTAGAACCCGTGCCGTAATCAGTGCTATTATTTAATGAGCCAGTAAGACTGGCACGCTTTAGCGCCGGTTTCACGTAATTGCGAGAGGGAGCGAGGAACGTTCATGGCAGCTGGTCTCGAGCGCCTATGAAAGTACGACGACGACGACGACAACGACGATCTTGCCGGCGGATAACGACAAACGCCTATATACATACATACATACATACATACACTACAGATCAAAAGTTTAGGACTACTTCCTGGTTCGCGTCAATATCGAATTGGAGGCCTAGTGGCTAATTGGAGGCTAATAACAATTTTCTATATTTTGACTGATCTGTGGCGCAAGAAATTTTTAAGATAACACAATTCTATGCATTTCTATGCTTTTTTTTTTTAACTTTGAAAGCACTGGAAAAACTTTTAAAGATTCCCTATATCAGTATGTTATATTTAAACGATATTCATAATAAATAATGTAAGTGAAACCGACCTATTATAATGCTGTTTTCCATTGACATCACAAATTTTGGATACCTTCCATAAATTTTTTGTAAAATGCAGACAGCTTTCAACAAAACTTTTATAAAATCGCAATTCTAATAAATAATTCGAAAATTACTCTTTACTCCAAAAACACGTCTTATCGCGCAAGCCAATAGAATTTCCATGCTCTACTCCTGATACTCCCAGTAACGATCCCACTTCCGTTTATTTTCCTCGCCCGTTATTTTCCTCGCTCAGCAATATCCACTAAATACACGCGACATTAAAATTAAATTCACCGCTGTTATACAATACTTCATTGCCCCGACAAAACGAACACTGTGTAAACGACCGCGCTGCGTCCACCCCTTTCCAGGCTGTGCAAGCGCTTGCAAACTTTCTGTCGGTAGTGTAGCACTCGTAGAGCGCGGAAAGCGAGGCCTGGCGAATTAGCCGATAGAACGAGCAAGAGCGGCGCGTAATGATCGCGGGCACATAAATTTAGCGAGGAGACGAGGCGAGAGACGAAAATCCCAGGCGAATAATCCAAACGTGATGAATGCCAACCAGCTTTACTTTGGAACCAGTCCACGCTGCGACGTGCACCGTCGAATCGGCCGACGAAACGTTTTAACACGTTTCGACGTTTGACATATGCGTCCACGTGCACCTGCTGACGTTTCCTCAGCACACTGTCGTGCCGATTATTTCCGCTGGAAACGCGGAAACGAGTCTATTACGCTGGCTCGCGTCAAACTCGGTGCTCTGCGCTTTGTAATACTCGGTTATTGTTATTTTATGGAGGCGAAATATTAGGTCGAGTCATAAGTAACTTCCGATGCAGCTAAGTAGAATCTATTGTTGGTATCTACCCGCTACGAGTTACCATGACAAGAAGTTTTTGTTTTCACTATATAGACGAGGCTTTAGTTAGTCTTTTATGAACTGTTTTGTGTGATACACGTTACGTTAAACTGTTTTTTTTTAATCTCTGAAATGGAGACTTAAAAAGTACATATTCGTCATGTAATGCATTGGGAATTGAAACAAGGCAATAGTGCTAAGGCGACAGCTGAAAAAATATGCAGTGTATATGGTGAAGACTAATAACTGATCGGGCAGTTAGAAATTGGTTTATAAAATTCCGTTTTGGAGATACGACCTTAAAAGACGAACCGAGGGCGGGACGTCCTTCCGACTTTGACGATAACCTTTTAAAAGCAATATTGGAGCAAAATCCACGTCAATCAATAAGAGGTATAGCAGAAAGGTTGAATACATCACAATCAACTATTAACCGTCACCTGGAGAAATTAGGGAAAGTCAGCAAGTTAGGAGTATGGGTAGCTCACAATCTCAGTGAACAGAATAAAGAAGATCGCATGTCAATCGCCACAAGTCTGCTCTCACGAGTAAAAATTAAGCCTTTTTTAAACAGGATTGTAACAGGCGATGAAAAATGGGTTACCTATGAGGATATAGTCCACAAAAGACAGTGGCTTGATAAGGATCAACCATCCCTATCAGATCCGAAAGCAAATATCCATGGCAAAAGATTTTATTGTGTGTATGGTGGGATTGTCAAGGAATAATTCACCACGAGTTGTTGAAATCAAATTTAACGATTACTGCAGATAGATACGTTCAGCAGTTGCAAAGAGTGCAAGAGAAGCTCCATGAAAAGCGTCCTGCACTCGTCAATCGCAAAAACATCATTCTTTTACACGACAACGCGCGACCACATGCAGCAAGGGTGATTCAAGAAAAAATTCTTCCGCTTGGATGGTCTGTTTTATCACATCCACCTTACTCCCCGGATCTTGCCCCAACAGACTACAACATTTTCCGTTGTTTATAAAACTTTTTGAATGGAAAAACCTTCAATTCTGAAGAGCAAGTCAGGCAGGCCGTCAAAAATTTCTTCCAGTCAAAACCAATTACATTTTACAAGGAAGGAATTGATAAACTGCCAGGAAGATGGGAGAAGGTTATATATAATAGTGATGAATACAAAATAAATTAATATAATTTCGTTATTTAATGAGAGCAAAATAAATGTCTGATAAAAAAGCGGAAGTTACTTATGACTCGACCTAATAATTTAGTAGGGTATGCGCGACATGTCCCTCCTCCAGATTCACCGACTACAATGCGAACTTCATTGCGACCTGGATACAATTTTTGTTAATTATGCAAACGGTGGGAGTCGCGCGGTCAAAGCGTTCGCGTTATACAGTAGCGGATAAAAGTTTAACCCTTTCGCAGCGAAGCGCTCAGAAATGAATTACGCTCTAAGCAGCCGGCGCGTCGGTGGAAGATCGCCCAAATTAAGCATTCTTCAGACTTTCCCAAACTTGTATCCATTCGATCTCATTCCCACAATTATATTTGATTATGTAAAAAATCTCTGCACAAGAAGCGTGTGCTGCTAGCTCATCGAAAACGAACGACTTAATGGACATTATTGGGCAGTTACTGTTAACAAGTGAACGGGCCGCCAAAAGGCGCTGTTCGCCGCGAAAGGGTTAAGACCAGAAAGTCGACAAAAATGAAGTAAGGTGGAGTGGGGTAAGTTCGTACCGGTTTTTGTTAAATTCATCTTTAATCATTTATTCTTTAAATTATATTTGAAATATTTAACTTATGTTATTGGTATTAAGTGGAGTGAAGTAAATACTTGCCATACACGGGGTGTGAAACAGGATTTAATAACTCCAACGCCATCCTGTATATTTAAATATTTAAGGAGTTCTTTTGTTTTTACTGTCTTTATCAATGTTCATTGTGATTACCTTATTGTTTTTCTATGAAAGCCATGTAGGCAACATTACTATTATAATATTCAATACTCTGTTATAATAAACTAAGTTTACAAGAGTTTGTGCTGTTCATTTTTTCCAACACGGGGCAACTTCGTAAATAGCCGTTTAAAATTTATTGAAATCTATCTTTATATGTTATATGTAGGGCAAAACCGTAATTATTCATACGCTATTTATAAAATGCTTTTTACTAGATTAAAATAAGTTGTTTAGTTTAAAAGTTAAACATTTGTAAACATTGGTAAGTAGAAAAAGTAGGAAAGTTAATAAGAGGAGAAAAGTTTATTCAAATAAAAGACCCTAAATTAGCTTAATATTTTGATGACTATAAATTTGAAAAGAAACAAATTTGAATCTAAAAAGGTTATAAATACATAATTTGAGCAAGATATTATAAAGATAAAAAAAAGTCCTTGAGCTTTGTGCAGGCTCCAGACAACTGCGAACTTACCCCGTGCACTAATATTTGCCGGGGCAAAATCGGCGTAGTGCTTTTCTCAATAAATTTCAAGCAATTAAAAGAATTTATTTACATTACGTAAACTTTAAACAACGTTCTTAGTACTTACCAAAAATAAGTACACAAGACACAAATTTTGCTGAAAAATAACGATAGTTTGTTCGACAACTCTAGGTTAGATGAGAGCTTCATAAATAGCCGTACTTTTTAAAAATCGAAAAAGTGGGAAAGGTTCTTTATAATGGAGAGATATCTATGTCGATCGCTTCATAACAATCCAATACATGCTTCTACACCTTACCTTGTACAATTTAATGTGTATTTGAATACATTTAATTCGTTTAAGATCTTGCCCCGTTTACGATCTAATTAATCATAATTGTAAGGTAGGGTAAATATAGCATAGCAGTGGCTTTACTTTTATAATGATTTTATTTTATCTATAGCAACAGACTTATTATATAGACGCGAGCTTACTCTCTGATGCTTTGTTTTCGACTATAAGTCATAGTTACAAATTATGCCCAATTAGACACCAGGTGTCATTGTGTTCAATACAAATTGTACATTTACATACCAGTAACTACATTACCGATAATATCTATACGTATAAACATTGAACAGTTATATTGAGTTGGAGGGAAAGTTCTGTCGTATTTTCCGTTTCCGTTAATTCATGTGGAACCCAAACACTTTGCTTTAACGCAAACCCAAGAGATTTAATGTGATCTCCAACAGTTGTATGATGAATGCCAAACTCTTTTGCAATTTCTCGACTTGTTAAATGTGGATTATTTTCCAACATGGATCGCAAAACATCATTATCGATCTTGGATGGTCGTACAGATCGATCACTTTCTTGGAGGCTCAGATCCCCGGAACGAAATTTGCTAAACCATCTTTGACAAGTACGAACATTTACAATATCTTTTCTAAATACCGCACATAAATTTTTACATGCAACCAATGCGTTGCTTCCTTTTTGGAATTCATACAAAATGCAGTGTCGTAAATGCACTTTATCTACTGACATGTTTTTCACTTTAAATATCACAAGTAAATGATGAACGGTAAAAAAGGGCTCCTTTTATATTATACAGCAGGTAAAAAAACAAAAAAAATTCTGAATGACTCATTAGTCAGATTTTTATTTTTATTTACGAGAAAAATTACCTGCCTATTTAAAATACTACAGAACTTTCCCTCCAACCTAATACTATGACAGTGATGATTCGTGCTTTAAGTAGCTGAAGCGAGGAACGATTGTTGTTTATTAAAATGAAACGAAAGAAAAGGGATATAAATCTTTTTAATGTTTCTTTGTGGAATAAAATTAGAAAACAAAATCAAAATTAAAGAAGATTCATGCTCTAAGGAGATAGTATGTAGGTCTACGATTGTTTTAAGTTTTTATGTAAATACTTTTCTCTAATGTGTTCTTAAATTCTGTCATTCTTACTTATTCTTATTCTTCTTTCATTTTCGTACATTTTATTCGTTCTCCATTTTTATTCTAATCTTGTACCCTTCGAATTAATATTAAAAGTGTAAGATACGTAGAACCGTCCCTATACCTGCCAGTTTTTCGGGGCGTCCCTTCTTCGGCAGCGGCCGAAACGGAGACGCTCAAAATCCACAGTTACAATTATCAGTTAGCAACGAGTAGATGCACCTGTGCACTTCTGACACGTGATTAATATTGCTACTCCTTGATTGTTAAGTTTAATAAATATTCCGTTACTGTTTGGCGAACGTACTTTAATTCACGACCACGATCACCAAAATCCTAAAAAGGTTTCCGTAAACTTCGTTTAACCCTTAACGGACGAGAGGCGACTCTCAATCGCCATGGCAAGTGAGAGGCGACACTCGGTATATATGTTAGATTTTGTTATTTCCAAATGAAAATGGACTATAAATGTTCTTGGAAAGGTTCCTTAGCTATCGATGGTCTTTTATACATTGTGTGAAATGACATATCATAACAGAGATGAGATGTTGAAACATTCTTCTATGAGACCTTGGATCCCGACGAAATTCGTCTAAATGGAAAACTTCATGTAATTCTTACTGGAACAAAGAAGGATTGCAAAGTTTGTTCTACCCGAAACAAGCCAAGTGGAAGACATGAAACTTCATATTATTGTGATACATATCCAGATAAGCCACGAATGCATCTTGGTCAGTGCTTCATACAGTATCACACACGGCGAAACTACAGAATATAATTTTTGTAAAGATAAAGTTTTAAAGATGTAAATATAAATAAACAATCGAAATATAACGTTTTTATGAAATAATTCATATGTAAGATCATTTTATTATATTATGTAAGTCACTCAACACATTCTCAAAAATCGCTTCGTCCTGCTACCTCACCCGGTCGAAAAAGTCGTCGTCCGTTAAGGGTTAAACCAATGAAACGCAGAAAAGTCTACCTGCATATTGTGCAATACTTCGAAACGAGCGAAGCTTGCCAAAAAATCGAATGCTTCTTGCGAACCGCAAGTTCTCGAGGGGAACCGCAGCGATCAGATAAGTAGAAACATTAATGCAACCGATTTAAGAGCGCGATTCGCTCCGGAATTCTGGTCTTCCGCCGGATAGGTCGAACAAAAGCTTTGCTCGCTCGATATCTCTCTGATCAACGGTCGTATTCATTCTTTCCGCAGTCCCGGCGAATCTGAACTTTGCCAAATGGAGATTTCTTTCCCGAGGAGGGTGATTTATCTGGTCTTGCTGGGCGCGGCGAGCGTCTCTTGGCCCGCTCCTCGCATTTCTTTACTCGCTGAATCATGTTTGGAGTAGTAGTGACATGTTTGGAGATTTACGGAAAGAGTGTTTTCTAGTAAGCAGTCGGATTTCAATGCCAGCTCGGTCGTTGCTCCTTTTAAACCTGAACTCGATTAGGGGACATCGCTGAACGCGCTTTCACGGTTTTCCCGAACAGCTGTTTCGCGAGTGCGCCGTGATCCATCAGAATGCAAATCGATTTTGACTTATGAGTGGCTCGTATGCTCGCGTTTGCATTTGCGTTCACTTGTCAACCCTTTCGCTACGAGCGGTGACCATAGTCACCCCGTGAAATTTCGCAAACAGAGTATTATTGCATTATGTGATAATTTTCTAACCCTTTCCTTTCTAAATGTACGACGGGCAATTGCAATTGTTCCGTAAGTGCATACTTTTGGCATGGCGGCTTGTTCAGCGGGAATTGCGCGCCGAAGAATCTTCCCGTAGCGAAAGGGTTAAATAGAATCAATGGCTGCCCTTTGTCGAGGAAAAAATGGGAGATCTCTCCATTCGGTTGGCCAAGTGTTAACTCTTTGCACTCGAGAGGTAACTGTTAGTCGTCTAATGATAATAATTTCAAAAATTTTCAAAACTGAAATATTTATTAAGATTTTCCTATATTAAATGTTATTTAGTTTAGTTAAGTGATATACTAAAATTTACATATATGACTATTTAAGTCATATTTTTTTCTGAGTTTCACTAATAAACAAACTAACTAAAGTTTGAAAATTTACGAAGCTAGCATTTGGTGACTAACAGTCACCTCTCGAGCGCAAAGGGTTAATACCAGGGAGTCGTTTTGGGTTGTTTTGCTGGTATTCTGTGTTTATTTCTTGGCGTTTTTCTTCTGCCAGTAAACAATGCCGAGCGTCTTTTAAGGAATCGGAGAAATGGGAGGTGGAAAATGGAAGTGGACAATTTGAAAGTGGAGGGAAAAGTTTGGAAGTAGGAACTTACTGGCGGAAGGGTGGTGGTTACCCGACTGGGTTAGGCTCTGACCCAGGGAATTTTCGACGGCCAGACTCAGTGACTATAAACTGAAGCTGGTTTCCGCAACGAATATAAATGATTATCAATCCCTAACAATTCCAACGAGAAAGCTGAATCTTTTAACCCCTTGCACTATTCGGAACCTCGGAAAAAGTCAGGCCAAACGCGGCTGCCTCAATTGTCGCGGTGAAGGACGAACGGTGGATCTCGCGTGCCGAAACTTGAGACTCATCTTATCCTCGCGATGGAATTCTTGTGAAATTCAAATGAATTTGAATCAAAAACTTTTATATATACTTTAATTATCACATAAGATTAAAACAAATTCTGAATAAGTAATAATAATATAATTAATTAATAACGAAATAAAAATATGTACAAGCAAATCCGCGGTAGTAGTATTTGAACTCAAATAAGTTTTCTGATTATCTCACTAACATCAAACCTAAAACTGAAAGACACAATATAAATAAACAATTAAATATCAATTTTGCCCGAAATTAAGACCACGAGTCAGACTCCTGATATTTATATTCGGCCTGAAATGTCGAGTACGAGTCAAGCTCGTGGTATTCATGTTTGGTCTGGAACTGAACAACGAGCCCGACTCGTGACATCCACGTTTGGCCTAAAATTTTCATCACGAGTCAGACTCTTCAAAATAGTGCAAGGGGTTAAGCATCGAGACCCATCCAATTTCGTTTCGTCATTTGAATTACAGTTCGCCGATCAGCGACGCTTATTAACATCTACAATTCCACCATAATTACACAGCCGACGGTATGGCGGACGATATTAGATAGCCCCGCTCCAGGAGCAAGCACGCGTGCTGCTTTGAAGCAGATAACCGTGTATAACGCCGGGTTGTAAACACATGTACCGTCATGCGAGAAGAAAGTGCACTCTGTGTCGTGGCCGTATCTGGTAAACTTGGTTAGCCGCATTAATATCAAGGCGCATTAAGAGATAAAGTGAAGGAGAAGGGGAGGAGGGTTGTATCTAAAGGGGGACAGGATTATTGCAGGAAGTTAGATTTGTAAGAATAAACGTCATCCCTGTAATCTACGCTATTAGTCTTGAACACCGGCTATTTGTTGCGAAACTGCCTCTTCTAGTTACGCAGCTACGTTGTCATCCGTGCAAACTGCACTGGAACGTCTTGCAGCATCATCGCTCTGGAACTCATAGTCTGATTACGATGGGGATATCGAAGTGCGAAACACATGGTATTAGAATACAACTGTGACTTGTGAAATTGATCAACTGGGTAAGCTGCAATTTTTCACCAAGTTCAACTATAAATTTTGAAATAGACGATACGATTACAAAAATCAATCTCCTGTAGGGTATGTTTATTTGCTTGTATGTGTTAATTACACTGTGATTGATTGAATGTATATCTGTGTAACTGTTAGATTGAATGTAGCTGAATGATTGTATGTAGCTGAATGAATGTCGCGCCCAGGGAAGTTTTGAGTTTTATATTCCCTGAACGCGTCGAGGAGGGGAAAATGTGGTGACATGGAAGGGACTCTCTGCGAGTGTTTTCCGGATTCTAATGAGGCTGCAATCAAACACCCGTGGTATGACGATCGGCTGGCCGTTTGGGCCTAATGACGGGCCGATGCTCAGGCCCTGTTGTAAAGTGCTTGATGCAGCCCCCTAGAACACCCGCAGAGTTTCCGTGTCCCCACAAGTAGATTATTAATTAACCGTTTGGCTGCTGACGTATTTTTTCAGACATATGCCAAAACTGCGGCACTAATTGCTCGTGTATAGGAAAAAACGTAAAACACTTTTCGTACGATAAAGTCACTTGTATTACTTTGCAACAACAAAAATTAAAAAATACCAATTGTTTACATAAATTTGTTTTAATTAATTTTGTGAATAAAATTGCTAATGAGCACTTACAATTCAGTCAAATTAACACAAATAAATCGTATGCTCCGCAAACGCAAGGTGCTTCACTGGACACACAAATGCTAGTGTTCTGGATCAGCATTATTACGCTCTTCGCAGTCTAGGCATCGAAAATAAAGAGGAGTGCTATCGCGCTCTTCGCATTCTTGGCGTAACATAAGAAGAGCGCGATAGCGCTCGTCAGCAGTCAAACGGTTAATAATTGATTATGCATTTTTGCGCAAATTTTAACCCTTTGAGTGCTATGAACGAATGTATGGGTTCTCATACAACCATTCAATTTTGGCTATGAAAGCATATATTGGTTTTCACACAATTATTCAATTTTGGCCATGAAAGCATATATGGGTTCTCATACAATTATTCAATTTTGGCCATGAAGGCATATATGGGTTCTCACACAACCATTCAATTTTGGCCATGAAAGCATATATGGATTCTCACATAAACATTAATTTGATTTGAGCGCTTCTCAGCAATCAAACGATTAAGTAAGTTTATGTCTCATGTAGATTTTATGAGTATATTGTTTTAACGAAAAATCCAGAGTTTAGAGGGTTAACCCTTTCGCTACGAGCGTCGCCTATAGGCAACATCCACGCGACGACCTGTGTGTTCGAGTGCCGACTTTTAGAATTTACCATTCTGAATTAAATTACTATGAATCATAATTCGATGTTTAACTATCCAAAATTGTATTTTTATTTATAATAATAGCAAAATTTAGAATTTTAATTTGACATATCAATTACCCTAAATTATATTTTTATTTATAATAATTGCAAAATCTCCAAATATGTTACTACTGGTCATCTAAAAATGTCGTTGTGTAATACTTATTGAAAAAGACGATCCGGAGACTGACAAGGCTGCACCGAAAGATGTAAGTCCGAACATCAGTTTACCGAAGCGCAACGTGTACACTTTTCGGCGCAGTGCTCCGTACAGCGGAGTCACTCGGACGGAGCGGGCTGCCGTAGCGAAAGGGTTAAAATTTGAACGCTATAGCATCCAAGTCATTCTGTATCGCAATTAACACATTGTATGCCGGTGGCATCTGAGGCATTTAAAACTGTAGGCGAAGAAAATATTTAAAATTTTATACATTATTGTAAAACACTAAAATTGGTTTGCATATTCATTATATACAATTTAACGATAACGAAAAATAGAAACAAACAAATCGCCAAACAAAAGAATGTTGTATTATCGCAAACCCGGCGCTAAAGCAACAGACTTCCAAACCCGCGTTTTCGCGGTGCCGGCATACAATGTGTTAAGAGTTCTCCATTGCCGCCTATCGACCGTGTTCTCGCGACGCCCGTGGAGTAATTAATGGCTATGAATTAGTCGTGTACGCGTCTCGGTGTTCGAGCAAGCCTTTCGTCGCGCTGAACGATGGCGAACGAACGAATGGGCTCGCGATTTCGCTGCTGGTTACTTTCTCGGCGAGCTGAAGCGCGATTGAGACGTTTATTCGAATGAAACGTCGCGTCGTTTCGATAAGAGTAACGAGCGAACGATCGCCGTTTATTCGTTTGCGTTGGCGATCTGCGTACAGTAGCGGAGAAAAGTTTAAGATCGGTGGTGTTGAGGTGTAAGAAATTTATTTTTAACTGAAAATTCTACATGCTGAAATGGTTTAGGGACATGGTAGCTAGGTATGAAATGTCTGCACTATCGCCGCGTTCTCCAGTTCTTTGCTGTTTGTATTGTGCCCCAGTCGTATATACACCACAGATATTTTTATTCAATATACATATACAGGGTGTTCGGACAGCCCTGGGCTTAAATTGAAAGAGTAACTCCCTGTGACATTCTAAGACGAAAATCAAGAGTAACGATTTTGCGTTTGAGGCTTTGTTTACGAGTTATAACTAGTTAAAGATATCGTTTAATCCGGACCGTTCGACTCTTGAGAGCGGGTAACCGAGGCAACTCGGTCGGTAACGGCGCTGAGTCCACAGTGATGCTCAAGCGTCGAACGGTCCGGATTAAACGATATCTTTAACTAGTTATAACTCGTAAACAAAGCCTCAAACGCAAAATCGTTACTCTTGATTTTCGTCTTAGAATGTCTCAGGGAGTTACTCTTTTAATTTAAGCCCAGGGCTGTCCGAACACCCTGTATATAGGCATTTTTATTTTACACGAGTTTTTCCACATAACCCCTCAACAGGAGGGTTAGTGAAAACAAATTAATTGATTTATGAGAAATAGCACGATAAATGAGTTTTATGTTCTTTGTTGATGAGTAAATAAAAATGTAAGTACAATAGCGGACAAAAGTTTAAGACGACAGGACAGTGTAAAACATAGTTTTATGGTTCGCAAATATTGTTTATTTATTCATTTTTATTGTCATTATGGTAGAACATTATTTATTGATTAGCATAGAATACAAAGTTTATTTATATTTGATGTTATTTCTTATTAATTAATTAATTTTCTTTGACCCCTTGGTCATAAACTTTTGTCCTGTAATGTATCCTTATTTCTTAGTATACAGTAGTGGACAAAAGTTTAAGACGACAGGGCAATGTAGAACATAATTTTATGGTTCGCAAATATTGTTTATTTATTCATTTTTATTGTCATTATGGTAGAACATTATTTATTGATTAGCATACAATACAAATTTTATTTATACTGTTATGGATATTAATTAATTTATTTATTTTCTGTTGACCCTCCGATCTTAAACTTTTGTCCACTACTGTATATTTACTTCTTAGCGTACAGTAGAAGACAAAAGTTTAAGACGAGAGGACAATGTAGAACATAATTTTATGGTTCGCAAATATTGTTTATCTATTAATTTTTATTGTTATCATGGTAGAACACTATTTATTGATTAGCATAGAATACAAATTTTATTTATACTATTATTTCTTATTAATTATTTAACTTATTTTCCTTAACCTTTTGGTCTTAAATTTTTGTCCACTACTGTACGTGTGCTAACCACAACTATACTGTCCCTTAAAGATCTTAAGGGGGTATTCTATGGGAAACTATCGAAAAATTTGATTTCTTTTCCTTACAATTCTCTGAAAAAATATCTTAAGGGGGTATTCTACTGTAAATTGCAGAAAAATTAGATTTTATTTCTTATTTCTCTCTTAAAGATCTTAAGGGGGTATTCCATTGCAAACTGTCGAAAAATTTGACTTTTCTTTCTTATAACTCTCTTAAACATTTTAAGGCGGTATTCTATGGCTAACTATCGAAAAATTTGATTTCTTTTCCTTACAATTCTCTTAAAAAATATCTTAGGGGGGTATTCTACTGTAAATTGCAGAAAAATTGGATTTCTTTTTCTTGTCATCCTCTTAAAGATCTTAAGGGGATATTCTACTGCAAACTGTCGAAAAATTAGATCTCTTGTTTCTTATAGTTCTTTTAAAGATCTTAAAACTGTATTTTACTGTAAATTGTTGAAAAATTTAATTTTTTCTTTCTTATCACTCTCTTAAAGATCTTAAGGCGGTATTCTATGGCAAACTATCGAAAAATTTGATTTCTTTTCCTTACAATTCTCTTAAAAAATATCTTAAGGGGGTATTCTACTGTAAATTGCAGAAAAATTGGATTTCTTTTCCTTGTCATCCTCTTAAAGAATATCGTAAGAACTGTAAAAAAAAAAAATGGGTGTGAGAAAACATTCGTCTGAACTTCTAGAATCAACGAAGTTACAAATGTTCGAAGAACGTAAGTGTGGTTACGATGATCGAAGTGATACAGAAAAATCTTTAAGCGAGCACAAAAATTAGAAATAAGCGTGACGCGTACAATCGGGGAGACGTTATAGACTACAAATTTGCTGGGCAAATTTATGAAACCGCCAACGATTTGTTCGTCCATTGTCTGTCTGTTCACACCACTTATGTCGTTAGAGTACGCGGGAGAGGACACGGAAGCACGTGCGCGTTATGGTAATTCGATGATGCAAGATTCTTAAAAATTACCAGCACGCAGATCAGCAACGCGCGTGTGCACTTTTATCTGTCGCGATCTCCTAACACGATCTATAACACAGCCAATTTGCATTTAATATGCGCGTCGAGACAATGAACAGATACAGTGCGCGACAAAAGTTTTCGGACCGAAAGGAAATATGATGCTGGTTCAAAGAAAATAAATAAATTAATCGATAAGAAATAACGGTACAAATAAAATTTCTATGTTAACCCTTTGACTACGTCAGACTTTGGCACGCACTGACGGTACGGTACGGTACGAATTCACTCGCGACGTCCACTGGGTACTGCGAAATTTTTCGTTGGACATGCATTTCTGAGGAAGTATATTAAAAATATTCAAAATACAGAAATTTATTACATTAAACGGGTATTACCCGAAGTGAACATTACTTTTAAGCTTTTTTTTAGATAACAATATTTTATTTTTTTAAATAACAATGTCAATATGTGTCGGACGCCAATAGGCGTCAACAGTAGTCAAAGGGTTAATCAATAAATAGTGTTTTATCATGATAACAATAAAAATTAATAGATAAACAATATTTGCGAACCATAAAATTATGTTCTACATTGTCCTCTCGTCTTAAACTTTTGTCTTCTACTGTACGCTAAAAAGTAAGTATACAGTAGTGGACAAAAGTTTGAGAATAAAGGGTGAAAGAAAATAAATTAATTAATTAATAAGAAATAATAGTATAAATAAAATTTGTATTGTATGCTAATCAATAAATAATGTTCTACCATAATGAAAATAAAAATTAATAGATAAACAATATTTGCGAACCATAAAATTATGTTCTACATTGTCCTCTCGTCTTGAACTTTTGTCTTCTACTGTACGCTAAGAAGTAAGTATACAGTAGTGGACAAAAGTTTAAGATCAGAGGGTCAAAAGAAAATTAATTAATTAATTAATATCAATAATAGTATAAATAAAATTTGTATTGTATGCTAATCAATAAATAGTGTTCTACCGTGATAACAATAAAAATTAATAGATAAACAATATTTGCGAACCATAAAATTATATTCTACATTGTCCTTCGTCTTGAACTTTTGTCTTCTACTGTACACTAAGAGGTAAGTATACAGTAGTGGACAAAAATTTAAGACCAAAAGGTTAAAGAAAATAAATAAATTAATTAATAAGAAATAACAGTATAAATAAAATTTGTATTGTATGCTAATCAATAAATAATGTTCTACCATAATGAAAATAAAAATTGATAGATAAACAATATTTGCAGAACATAAAATTATATTTTACATTATTCGGTCATGTTGAGTTTTTAATTCTCGATACAAACCGACGAGATTTCTTTGACCACCCCTGGATTTCAAACGGTTATAATCGTGAATTACAGTGGCAGTAAGCATTTAACATTAAACGTGAATTAGTAAGCGTTTAACTTTTTGATTGGAAACAAAGAAATACGTGTTTCAACGTTTTTGGAAAAACAACCCCCAAGGGGGTAAAATAAGAGAAGAAAGTTTGTTTGAAAATTCTCCAATTTTGAAACGAGCACTATGAAAACTGATATTTAGCTTTTTGGTTAGAAACAAAGAAATAAGTGTTTCAACGTTTTTGGAAAAACAACCCCTAAGGGGGTAAAATAAGAGAAGAAAGTTTGTTTGAAAATTCTCCAATTTTGAAACGAGCACTATAAAAATTAGTAAGTATTTAACTTTCTGGTTAAAATTAAATTTGAGAGCTTGTAAAATTGGACGTCCCTTGAAAATAGTTGAAATTGAAATCAAAGTACTTCTGTGCGAGCAACAGTTAGTAAATTATAGAAAAACAATCGATATACAGTGGCTCCAAAAAGTATTCGTACACTGTATTATAAGGAAATTCATCTGCTTTTGAAATTCTGATTTCAATGAAA
>JAOPTO010001290.1:0-12693 GCA_033822845.1 Tetrapedia diversipes
AATTTTCAATCATGTATGACTATTTAACCTCTGAGTCCAACTAATAAACAAACTAACTGAAAATTTGCGAAACTATCATTTGGTGATTAATAGTCACCTCTCGAGCGTAAAGGGTTAATTACAGAAACACGATTAATATTCGAACTCGTGCTAACAAAATATTGGTATTTTTATTTTTTATTAACTTAAGCGAGCTTCGAGTTCTTCAAGAGAACAGAAAAATAATACGGTACCAAATCAATTGTCGATCAGGAAGGAAATGCAGTAAAAATAGCTCAGAGTGACAAGTACATTTCAAATATACGTCAAAGTAACGTGAACGGAATAACATTAATGGCGTCTTACGCGCGGACTCGTTAAACGAAAAATGTAGTAATAGATCGCACGCAGGAACTTCGATCGAATTGAGTCGAAATATTTTTCTTGAAGCCATTCCTTTTTACGAAGTGGCTTTACAAATTCTGAAAGGGAATAACTGTAGCTCGATGTAGAGGGTAAGATGCCATTTTTGGTGAAAGAGTCACCGGAAAAACGGCATTGATGTTAAAGTGCTCCTTTAAAAGTGTTTCCTGCTAAACTTGGAAAATCATCAAGTTCTCAACATACGTGGTTATTAGAAAAATGTAATTTTAAAGGAATTTTGTAAAATTAATAAATTAAGATTATTAGGAAAATGTAATTTTAAAGGAATTTTCTAAAGTCAATAAACTAAAATTATTAGGAAAATGTAATTTTAAAGGAATTTTCTAAAATTAATAAACTAAAATTATTAGGAAAATGTAATGTCAAAGGAATTTTGTAAAATCAATAAATTAAGATTATTAGGAAAATGTAATTTTAAAGGAATTTTCTAAAATCAATAAACTAAAATTATTAGGAAAATGTAATTTCAAAGGAATTTTGTGAAATCAATAAACTAAGATTATTAGAAAAATGTAATTTTAAACAAATTTTCTAAAATTAATAAATTAAGATTATTAGGAAAATGTAATTTCAAAGGAATTTTGTGAAATCAATAAATTAAGATTATTAGGAAAATGTAATTTTAAAGGAATTTTGTAAACTCAATAAATTAAGATTGTTAGGAAAATGTAATGTCAAAGGAATTTTGTAAAATTAATAAATTAAGATTATTTTGTTATAGTTTAATATTAATAGAAAGTTAACAGAGTTACTTTTCTTGCTTTCTTAATTTTTAATTATCGCGTTTAATTGTAAAAAAGAATTGCTTTGCTCCTTTTCTGATTTTTTAACGATTTTTATGTAAAAATAAAGCTATCAGATTCGATACTTGCAGTCGTAGAATTTTTAATGTGATTAACATTCTTGTTGAAGGAAATATTTTTCAACGATGACACGATTCATTTATTATTCATAATTCACTCAAAATTATTGTGTATTATCGATGCCATTCTTTGACGAGGAAATGTTATTGCATAAAAAGAAATAAATGTAATTTATGCGATAGTATTTTTGGTCGCTGGAAGACTCTTTGTTGAGGGGTACAGTCCACACGGTGCCATTGTTATTAATAGCGCCATTCTGGTGACAATTGAGAAACGTTTTTCTACGAAAAGAAGTATAATTCATAAAGTACCATTGTTATTGATGAGGACATTTTTTCGGAAAGTTTGAGAAGGTTCGGCTGAATAAGCAGCTGCAACTGATTGCGTTTTGGAGAACCAGCGTTAATTACACCTTTCGAGAGCGAGTAGGAAGTTTTTCACTACATAAATCTTTCCCTAATTACCTCGTTGATGACGTTATCTCTAACGAACCTTTTTTTTTTTTGAAGTTCAAAGTTCGCTTTTGACGCTTAAAAAATAAACAACGGTGACAATATTTAATAAATATTTAAAAGACATTAAAAATGTTTGAAATTGAAATTTTTTCGGCTTGCAACTTCTCCCTTGCTCTCTCTGTCTTTCGTTTTGCAAGCATCAGGACATTTTTCGAGAATTGCAGGTAGTTGCGATGCAGCGGCTTCTTAAGTTACAGATTAAACTCACGGAATCTAATTAATACGGCGGGAAAAAGCTTCTTAAGAGGGAAACACGAGTGCAGTTTGGAAGGATCTTGTAGAGACGATGCTTGTCGGTTAATTACAGAAATAATAATTATTTCAAGCAGTTGCACGATTTTAAATTTGCATATTTGCCTTTAATAACATTATTAGGTTACAAAGTTTTATAATAATTATAATTTGCTTTCGTTTTGTTTTGCTTTAACAGTGACGAAGCCAAACCTACCAATTCAAAAAACAAAATTTTCTATCAGATGCACCTACGGTAGCGGACAAAAGTTTAAGACGAGAGGACAATGTAGAACATAATTTTATGGTTCGCAAATATTGTTTGTCTATTCACTTTTATTGTCATCACGGTAGAACACTATTTATTGATTAGCATACAATACAAATTTTATTTATGTAGAACATAATTTTATGGTTCACAAATATTGTTTGTCTATTCACTTTTATTGTCATCATGGTAGAACACTATTTATTGATTAGCATACAATACAAATTTTATTTATGTAGAACATAATTTTATGGTTCACAAATATTGTTTGTCTATTCACTTTTATTGTCATCATGGTAGAACACTATTTATTGATTAGCATACAATACAAATTTTATTTATGTAGAACATAATTTTATGGTTCACAAATATTGTTTATCTATTCATTTTTATTGTCATTATGGTAGAACACTATTTATTGATTAGCATGCAATACAAATTTTATTTATACTATTATTTCTTATTAATTAATTAATTTATTCTCTTTGATCCTTTGGTCTTAAACTTTTGTCCACTACTGTACAATTTTAATGTCTGATTATCTTTCTGATAAATATTTGTCTTCCATAATTCATGAACTTCTCAATCGATCATTGTATAATTCATAATTAACAACTATAAGTACCTATATTCGATAAAAACGTAATGAAGAGAAGTATTCGATCAATCTTTTGAATCATTGATACTATCGATTAACCCATTAAACACCAATGTATTTAATACATTAGATTTTTACGTTGTAAGTCTCAATGTGCCCATTTGAAAACAAATGTAAAAGCGAATTATTTGCAGTTTCATTTGGTTAATATATTTTTTTAATTATTTCTTAATTATTATTCTGTAAAAAATCCGTCTAACAATATAGAAAAAAAAAGTTGGTACTTAACGGGTTAAACGAATGTATTTACAATAATTTTACTTTTATAAACATTTTTCCCCGCCAAAAGCGTTTGCGCAAGGTGATTTTTCAAATATTAGGTCGACGTTTAAGATGAAAAAGGAACGTTCACGATTACGCAATCTGAGGTCGTTCCTTCTTCTGTTGTCAACCAAATTGATGTAGCACCATTTACAAGTCCACGTCCCAAGACGACAATTCCAGAAATTTGCGAACACGGATTTTTCATCTTCACCCGCGACCAGAGGGAGGAGGTCTTCTTCTCTTTGTTTCGTGAAGCAAAAGTCGATTCCGTGGTTTTCCTGGTTCTAAGGAAAACCAGTTTACACAAGCTTGCCCCGTTTCGTTATCAGTCCAATTAAGTTCGCCCCACATTCAATCTGCTGCTTTTGTGTTTCGAAAAGAAAGGAAAAAATGGTGTGATACCTCGTAATGTACAATAAAACGCTTGTTTCGTATTCCTATCATCTTTTTCCCTAGCTGTGCTCTTTTTCTTAATCTGTAGACATTGTGGAACATCGCATTGGGGCTTTCGAAAGCAACATCTCATGCAAAATCGTATGCAAATGTACTCGAAATGAAGTACAGTATTGAGAACAGTAAGTAAAATAAAAATTTGCTGTACCACATATTATAAATTGAGAACTAATTCCCACGAATTACACATCAAAAAGCTTTTCATCATATTACAAGTTATCGTCAAATAACAGATATCCACGCAGTTGCGACAAAATTGAAATGTGAAGAAAAGAAGCGTACAAATTTCGTACACGAAATATGCAAATGTATATGAAATGTATATGAAATGAAGTATAATATTGAGAACAGTAGGTAAAATATAAATTTGCAGTACCACATATTACAAATTGAGAATTAATCACATTGAATTACATATCAAAAAGCTTATCATCATATTACAAGTTATCGTTAAATAACAGATATCCACGCAGTTGCGACAAAATTGAAATATGGAGAAACGAAACGTACAAATTTCGTACACGAAATATGCAAATGTATATGAAATGTATATGAAATGAAGTACAATATTGAGAACAGTAAGTAAAATATAAAATTGCAGTACCACATATTACAAATTGAGAATTAATCCCCACGAATTACACATTAAAAAGCTTATCATCGTATCACAAATTATCGTTAAACAACAAACGTTCACACAGTTACGACAAAATTGAAATGTGAAGAAAAGAAGCGTACAAATTTCGTACACGAAATATGCAAATGTATATGAAATGTATATGAAATGAAGTATTGAGAACAGTAATTCTGAATTATAAATTCAGAATTAATCTCCACGAATTACACATTAAAAAGCTTATCATCGTATCACAAGTTATCGTTAAATAACATATATCCACGTAGTTGCGATAAAATTGAAATGTGAAGAAAAGAAGCGTACAAATTTCGTACTCGAAATGAAGTACAGTATTTGGGTTTTAACTAATCCCCACGAATTACACACCAAAAAGCTTATCATCGTATCACGAGTTATCGTTAAATAACATATATCCACGTAGTTGCGATAAAATTGAAATGTGAAGAAAAGAAGCGTACAAATTTCGTACACGAAATATGCAAATGTATCCGAAATGAAGTACAGTATTTGGGTTTTACCCCCAGTTGGGTTCTGTTCGTAAAAATATAAATTTGCATGAACGTCCACGATCCGGTTGCCATGCCGGCAATACCTCGCGGGATTCTTATTCCTGATCGCATCGCTCGATCGAGGTGCGTTATAGTAATAAAAAAAAAAAAAGAAAGATAAAAGGCAGTTGCAGAAAAATGATTCGAGTGCATTATTCCCGGAGAGTTGATGCGATTACAAAGCGGTATTGCGCGGACCGCTTTTGAAAGCGTATGCAAACGCAGAGATTGATATGCGGCTGAGGTCAAGATCAGCCGAGTTATGGCATTTCTCGGCGACGTGCCGCACACGCTGCCTTTAAATAATTCATCCTCGAGGCTTGGATGTACGACGGGGCTCGTTAGAATTCCCCGATTTCACTCACTTCCCTTTCGGTGGCCAATTTTTCGGTGGCTCCCTTCGTTTCGACGAATTTTTAAACGTTCCGTTTATTTTCATTTCTATTTTCATTTTCTCGCGAACTTCTGTTGGAAAAAATGAGGAGCACAAACTCTTGTAAACTTAGTTTATTATAACAGAGTATTGAATATTATAATATTAATGTTGCCTACATGGCTTTCATAGAAAAACAATAAAGTAATCACAATGAACATTGATAAAGACAGTAAAAACAAAAGAACTCCTTAAATATTTAAATATACAGGATGGCGTTGGAGTTATTAAATCCTGTTTCACAACTTCCTGAGACACGTTTCGAACGGATATTTTGGCTTTCCGTGTTTCATACAATTTAATTATTATTTAGGGTAACGATTAGGGTTATGCAAAAATTCAAAAATGTCTTGAAAATTTCCGAAATTCGCGAAAGAGTCGAAACTCTTTCAAATATCGACATTTGTCTTCATTTTTATAATAATAATAATAATATATTTGGTATATGAAAATATAGAGAATAGGTTAAGGTTAACAATCATGTGGTGTAACTTTAGGTATTGCATATAAAATAAGTTTCTTTTCTTTTCTTTTCTTTTTTTTTTTAACACGTTCATCCACGCCACGTCTGGCGATTTTTTTTTAAAGTTAAATAGGATTTTAAATTGGAATTTTAAAAGGAATTCAATGGAATAAGCATTGAAGTATTATGAATATATTATAATTAATATATATTATAATATAATACATAAAACAATATATAAAATACATAAAATAAAAATAAGAAGTTGAAATTTTTGCTGTTTTTATATTTTTTTACCCCAGTTTTCTATGCAATCGGATTTGGGCCCAGCGAAAAATTGGATATTAATTGGGGGTTTAACGTCTCATTGACAGCGAAGCCAGAGGGTAAACTGAGGGTATTTTTGACATTTTCTGTGTCGCTGAAGATTTCTTTTAGCGAATTAGGAACCTTTGCCTGGGTTCGTGAGATCTCGTATTCCTTACAGAAAAATAAAATATGTTCGATGGTTAAGGGATATTGACACTTGTCGCAGTAGGGTGGATGTGTTTTTTTTCAGAAGGTGTACCTGTATAATTCTAGAATGTCTGATCTGGATCCTAAAATAAGTTTCTTCTTTTACGATAAAACAAAAAAGCGAGAAGATGCTCTCATCACTCATACAGATAATATCTAACAAATTTTTCAAAATGTCAAGTAATTACTTTCAATTGCTTGAATTAGTAGCATCATTCGAAAAGAAATTTGTCAAAACTTTTACGAAGCTCTTGAGACTTTCTAACTTCACTTAGAAACCGTAGAAAACGCGTGGAACTTGGAATATTTTAATGTATGTTGAAAAGCTGCAAAAAAGAAATACGAGACAGAATATATTAACTCGGGTAGGCAGCACGGTGTTGCAATTTATGGGAATGTCAAGGAACCAGACATCTGGATGTAACAATGTGCTAGATCGCTTCGCGTGAATAAGTTCACGCATGATGAATAAAACCGTGTTTTTATCGGCCGACAAGGCTGGTTAATCGAGGATTACTTGTTTTCCTCGATAACCACTTTTTGCCGCGATTAACATAAACGATACCTTTACCAGAGCGATATACAGTGGCTCCAAAAAGTATTCGTATGCTACATTACAAATAAATTCTTTTAACTCTGAAATTCTGAGTTTGATAGAAATATTTGATAAAACTTTGTGGGTATGTAGATCGTAATAGTATACGTATGAATTAATCTCTTCTTTTCATTTAACCCTAGATTCATAAACATTCGTCTCACAGACGGCACAAAATACATAAGCAGTTGTAACTTTTAAAGTGAAAGAAGTAGAAAGATAAACTTCGATCGCTCAGAATAACTGTTGTGTTCATTTTCATTTCAGAAAATTAATGATTAATAAACAGCTTTTCAGATTTAAAGTGTGTTTTATTCTATAAAACAAAAATCAAAAATTTATGAATAGTGTATCTCCCATGCATGTTTATGAATCTAGGGTTAAATGCCATTTTAAAAGGGTGAAACCAGCGTTGAAGTTTCTGAGTTTCCTCTCATTTTTTAAAGATAACTTTGTAATGGTACCTGATGAAGCAAAACCTTTCAAATAGAAAATGTTTAATTTGTAATACTCTGTCGCTCTGTCATAAAAAAAGAACCCAGAAAAGTTTGTATTCAAAGCGCGAAAAATCGCTGAAACTTTGAAATTCGTTATCAGCCCCCTTAAAAGATATTTTACCGTGATTAACATAAACGATACCTTTACCAGAGCGATATACAGTGGCTCCAAAAAGTATTCGTACACTATGTCACAAATAAATTCGTTTAACCCTGAAATTCTGAGTCTGATAGAAGTATTTGATAAAACTTTGTGGGTATGTAGATCGTAATAGTATACGTATGAATTAATCTCTTCTTTTCATTTAAATGCCATTTTAAAGGGGTGAAACCAGCGTTGAAGTTTCTGAGTTTTCTCTCATTTTTTAAAGATAACTTTGTAATGGTACTTGATGAAGCAAAACCTTTCAAATAGAAAATGTTTAATTTTTAACCCTTTGCACTCGAGAGGTGACCGTTAATCGTTTAATGATACTAACTTCAAAACCTGAACCTAACCTCTGAGTGTGACAAATAAATAAACTAACTAGAGTCTGAAAATTTGCGAAACTATCATTTGGTGACTGTTAGTTGTCTAATGATATTAACTTCAAAAATTTTCAAATTCGAAATATTTACTATGATTCACGTATATTAAACTTCATTTAGTTTAGTTAAGTCGTGTATTAAAATTTACGTATATGACTATTTAACGTCCGGGTCTGAACTAACGTCTGAAAATTTGCGAAACTATCATATGTTAGGATTACGATGTCCCATGAGAGGGGACAACCGATTGTAAAGGGTTAATACCCTATTGCTCTGTCATAAAAAAAAGAACCCAGAAAAGCTTATATTCAAAGCGTGAAAAATCGCTAAAACTTTGAAATTCGTTATCAGCCCCCTTAAAAAATATTTTGCCGCCAAAAAAAATTGCTCCACACAGGACACATTATGCTCTGTACACACATAAAGTTTCATTGAAATCAGAATTAGTTGAACTTCGTTGCGATACAACGTGCGAATACTTTTTGGAGTGACTGTACTTGATTCAGTCACGTTAACTTACTATAATATGTTCGTGCTCGTCGCGTAAATAGGTGTCGAGGAGTCGGTAATAAGGACGGCAAAAACGGTAAAAGGACGGGCAAGAAAAAGACAGGGGAATCCCTCGGGTATTGTAATTAACAATAAGCGATGTAATTAACGTCGAATCCAGCCGATTAATATATTCCGAGCAAACAGACAGCCGTGGAAATATGCAAATCACGCGAAACGGAGGTCGCCAGGATTCACCTATTAATCAAACAATCGAAGAAAAAACGTATTGGGATTCGAGTGATCGCTGGTTTTTCGATCGAGCAATTAAAAGATGAAGGGAATCAATCACTCTTGTACTTCTTGTGCTACGTTCCCTGTTCTAAGAAATGATAAAAAGGAAACACATGAAACGCAATGTTTCAACTCACAGGCAATCAATTACGTTTTTGTTAGCCATTTCTGAATTATGCGTGCACACTTAATTTCTTTCTGGCAATTAGACTAATTTGTACGCGAATTCAAATTTTTATAAGCACAGCCAAAGAAGATGGAATTTTTAAACAAAGATCTGTTTTTTTTTTATTTGTGTAATGTGTACCTCACTTTGGAATATTTTGCGTAGTTTTCCATATTATGTGCATTCTGTACGTTTCTGTATACTTTTTTTTTCTTCTTTTATTTATTGAACCCCAAATGGTATTGTAAGCAATATGTCCACTGCTGTGTGTATCAACATTACAAATACATTGCTACTTGAGAGCTAATTACATGGAAAATCAGAAGTAACATTCAATAATTGTTTATGTACTAAGGAGACTAGCCTTACAAGAGAATTGGATGATTTTTAATCCTTTGCAGTCGAGAGGGTGACTGTTAATCGTTTAATGATACTAATTTCAAAAATGTTCAAATTCCAGATATTTACTAAGATTCGCCTATATTACATGTTATTTAGTTTAGTTAAGTGATATAATATTATTAATTTTAAAGATTTTCAAAGGCAAAATATTTATTAAAATTCACTCATATTAAATTTCATTTAGTTTTATTATTATTATTGTATTATTATTTTATTATATATTATTATATTATTATTTATAATATTATTAATTTTAAGTGATATTAATTTTAAAGATTTTCAAAGGCAAAATATTTATTAAGATTCACTCATATTAAATTTCATTTAGTTTTACTATTATTATTGTATTATTATTTTATTATATATTATTATATTATTATTGATAATATTATTAATATTAAAGATTTTCAAAGGCAAAATATTTATTAAGATTCGCTTATATTAAATTTCATTTAGTTTTATTATTATTATAATATTATTATTTTATTATATATTATTATATTATTATTTATAATATTATTAATTTTAAAGATTTTCAAAGGCAAAATATTTATTAAGATTCACTCGTATTAAATTTCATTTAGTTTAGTTAAGCCGTATACTAAAATTACATATATGACTATTTAACCTCTGAGTTTGACTAATAAACAAACTGACTAAAGTCTGAAAATTTGCGAAACCATCGTTTGGTGACCAACAGTCACCTCTCGAGCGCAAAGGGTTAATATACAGTAGCGGACAAAAGTTTAAGACGAGAGGACAATTTAGAACATAGTTTTATAGTATGCAAATATTGTTCGTATACTTATTCTTATCGTCATTATGGTAGCATACTATTTATTGATTAGCATAGAATACGATTTTTATATATCGTGCTATTTCTTATTAATTTATTAATTTATTTTCTTTACTTTCCTTTGATCTTAAACTTTTGTCCGCTACTGTAATTATGTATAAAGTGCATAAAAATCCACAATCTATTCATAAACAGAAAAAGATACCATGTACGAAAGGTTGATGAGATTAAAAATGCATAAAAATCCACAATCTATTCATAAACAGAAAAAGCATACCATATGTAAAAGGTTGATGAGATTAAAAATGCATAAAAATGCACAGTCTATTCATAAACAGAAAAAGATACCATGTACGAAAGGTTGATGAGATTAAAAATGCATAAAAATCCACAATCTATTCATAAACAGAAAAAGCATACCATATGTAAAAGGTTGATGAGATTAAAAATGCATAAAAATGCACAGTCTATTCATAAACAGAAAAAGATACCATGTACGAAAGGTTGATGAGATTAAAAATAATTGTAACAAGCATTTTTTGCAATAAAATTAAAACGGACGATCGGTTTCTTTAACGATTTTCCGCGACAGATACCGCAATTGGCCATCATTACGATAAAACGGGGAAACCAATGCATCGTTAACCACAATGTCAAAAGAAAGAGGGAAATAAAGAGAAGGCCAAGCAGTTCTTGTGGAAAATACCTTCTCCAAATCGGTTCGAGCTCGATTTCTTTGTTCAATTGCCGTCGATATTAAATATTCTGTACCCGCGACCCTGAAAGGAGCGTCTGGTATCGTTTCCGGTTGTTTTTCTGCTAATTGCTCAAACTGATCGGTCATGCTCTATCTGTGAACGTTATAGAATTTGTTGTCTTTTAATCCTGTTGCGGTTTCGGGGATATTTTCGTGCCACCGTTTCCGTTTCACTGGAAAATCTCATTCATTTTGAGCGATAGATAAAGAAGTGTTACCGATTGCCGTTGTATTCCTTAAATTTTACGTTAAAGAAGCATTTCTTTTAACGAAATTAGAAAACAACGAATGGGTTAATTAATGTAATTGGAGGGTCGTTCTTTCTGATAAACGGGTTATGAAAATATTGATAGCTCTGGAAATTATAATTATTTCTAGTTTCCAGATACATTATTAGTAAATAATGAATTTTTATTAAAATTCCTCATTTTTAAATTTTTATATTTTTATTAAAACTTCTTATTTTTAAATTTTTATATTTTTATTCAAATTTCTTATTTAAAAATTTTTATATTTTTATTAAAACTTCTTATTTTTAAATTTTTATATTTTTATTCAAATTTCTTATTTAAAAATTTTTATATTTTTATTAAAACTTCTTATTTTTAAATTTTTATATTTTTATTCAAATTTCTTATTTAAAAATTTTTATATTTTTATTCAAATTTCTTATTTTTAAATTTTTATATTTTTATTCAAATTTCTTATTTAAAAATTCTTATATTTTTATTCAAATTTCTTATTTTTAAATTTTTATATTTTTATTAAAATTTCTTATTTTTAAATTTGTATTAAAATTAAAAATTCATTATATTATAACTAAAACTCGTCCTATCCTCTAAATGTTACAAAAAATACTGGATTTTTGATATTTTTTCGTATCGTACGCACCCTTTATTTTTTTAACACGTTTAAATTTTCTGTAAATGTTAGTAGCTTTTTATAGTTACAGATGATTAATTGGGAACCTAACGGAGAAAAATTAAAACACCCTGTACATGAAAGCTGCATAAAAGCTGCTTAAGGCATCAATTTGTGGGATCGCTGTGAGTTCCGCAATGGAACTCGTTCTTCCATCTTTCCCCTTTTATCCCCTTCCTACTCCTTTCTCACGGTCAGTCTCTTTTTACCGCCATACCTCAAATTGAAGGCCTCGAGGAATCGTTTAAGGAACATCCCCTTTGAAGGGCACCCGCCTGAAGCATTCAAACGTTCAATGACCGGATTAAAAATCGACAGTTTGAATTAAAGAGTAAGCCTTAAGGGAGAGCAATAATTCATCGTTCCTGTTATTTTGTATTTCAGACTGGCTATCCTGTTTTATTAAAATAGAACTATTTCAACATGCACTTTCGATAGTCCTGTAGCCGAAAGCCAAACTAACTCACAAATCTATTTATTTTTCTTCTTTTACAAAATTTAAATGTGTACGATAACTTGCCATTCTTTCTTTAATTTAGTAAGTTGTACAGGGTGTCCAAGTTGAAGATGGTCATTCTAGTAGTCGAGAGCCAAACTAACTCTCAAATCTATTTATTTTTCTTCGTTTACAAAATTTAAATGTATACGATAAATTGCCATTATTTATTTTATTTAGTAAGATATACAGGGTGTCCAAGTTGAAGAAGGCCATTCTAGTAGCCCAGAGCTAAACTAACTCAAATCTATTTACTTTCCTTTTCTTACAAAATTTAAATGTATACAATAACTTGTCATTCTTTCTTTTATTTTGTAAAATATACAGGGTGTCCAAGTTGAAGAGGGTCATTCTAGTAGTCGAGAACCAAACTAACTCTCAAATCTATTTACTTTCCTTTTCTTATAAAATTTAAATGTATACGATAACTTGCCATTCTTTCTTTTATTTAGTAAGACATACAGGGTGTCCAAGTTGAAG
>JAOPTO010001291.1:0-81248 GCA_033822845.1 Tetrapedia diversipes
TTAAAGTAACTTGGCGAAATTGATTGAATACGTCAATCATCCACTGACTTCACTTTGAAGACAATCCGAATCCAATTTTTTTTTAACTTTTTTAACACTTAGCCGGCCGAATGGGGGGGATTTCCCATTTTGTCCACAACAGAGCGCTGCAATTGATTCTATCATATCCCTAATAATTTCCTAAATTTTCACGGTGATTGGATGTATGATTTTTTAATCTATCGAGTACAGACGGACAGACGGACACACATAAATTTATATATATATATAAATTATAGAATTAATGTGTATAGGCCATCTTACGAGAAAGGCTAAAATTATTTGTTGCAATGTCAATAAATTAGCATGTAATCTGAAAATTACACCGGCCCATAGATGGTTAAGAATAATTTTGGTAGGTGATCGCATACATATTTAAATAGAAATTAATCTAATTCATGGTCAAGTTATTACTCTTCAACGAGAAGAAAAGTTTACCAAAGTCAATAACGTAATCCCCCACAATTTAATCTTTACTTTAACTTCAATTTTACACGAATCCCACTTTAATCTTGCTTCAATTTTACCTTAATTTTACTTTGACATTAGGCACTATCGAGAAAGGTACTCGTGCCCTTCGACCAAAAAATCTCCCCGGAAATTATTCAACCCTCGTCACTTCACCCTCTCATTAACCCCACCGTAGCGGGGTCAACTCATCAAAAACCAACGCGCTGTTCGTAGCAAGCAAGCAAGCGTAATTTCCCGAGCCAAGATTTCCGGCGGCTAATGACACAAAAATCCTCTCGCGGATCGTTTCCGTATCATTACCCAAAATCGCTGCTGGCCGCAGCCGTGGGATTAACGACGCGTTGCCATGAACGCGAGGAAAAGGAGTCGTTCCGTGAAAAACCGTTGCATCCCTCTCCTGACGCTGGTTTTCCGGTTTTGCGCGGGCCGCATCGTTTACCTCCGGAATAAATTTCCAAACTTCCCTTCTTTTCGCGGTGTTTAGCGGCTTAAGCCCCCGCGACCGTGAAACAGTGAGCGGGGAGACGGGCAAGAGGAGGAGGACGAAGAAAGTCCTTGAGGATGCATTAAGGATGCGACGGGACCAGGATTCTGAGCGTAGACCAGTTGCTTGGGAAGTTTGCTATATGGAAGGTTACACGTTACGTGTTTGCTAAAAACGTGTACCTGATTTTTCCTATTTATGAAAGATTTCTGGGTGCTTGAAACTTGTTGGCTAATGGAAGTGGTGTTTATCAAAGAATATTGGGAATTTTTATACAAAAGATTTAAAACGATATATTTGATATATTTATCACTAAATGAGACAACTTACAAATTAACTCTAATTCTATACTTTCATAAGACTTGCTACTTTCTCTCTCTCTCCCCCTCTCTTTCACCATTTCTCTCTCACCCTCTCTCATCCTCTTTCTCTTACCCTCTCTCTTTCACCCTCTCTCACAGTCTCTCTCACCCCCTCTCCCCCTCTCTTTCACCATCTCTCTCACCCTCTCTCTCATAATCTCTCTTACTCTCCCTCACTCTCTCTTTTTCACCCTCTCTCCCTCTCCCTCTCCCTCTCTTTCTCTCTCCCACTTTCTCTCTCCCTCCACATCTCTCTCTCTCATCTCTCTTCTCCCTCTCCTTCTCTCCCCTCACCCCCTGGCTCTTGATTGTTTCACTCACTCTCCTCTCTTACACCCTATAACTCTCTCATTCTAATCCTGAATCTCTCTCCCTCAGTCACTCATCCATCCAAAACTCTTCGATCTCTCGTCGTCTTTAGTACTAATCATTAACGCTTCAACTACTTATTACTAGTCCAAACAACTTATGATCACTCTTTATTCACATCCCAAAACACTCTTGGTTCGCTCGTTCTACTCAAACCCTCCCCACGCTCACACACCCCTACTTCTGTTCCACGTAAATTACACAATTCTCCCATACGTGCCGCCTATCAAACTCGCAACCCCCCCGTCACCGTTCGACCACCCAACTCCACGACGTTCCCGTGAGGCAAGAATTTCGAGACGGTTCCCAGAGCGGCACGGGCCATCCTTTAACAGGTGCTCGATCTCTCGACGCGGGGGTGGCTCGTAAAAGTGTGTCGTCGACGGGGGCTCGGTGTTGACGGGTGTAATTCAAACGGATTATACCCCGGGGGTGTCTGAGGGATGAGATCCAAATGAGTCGGTGCCAGCACGCTCCCCCCCGTTCCCTCTCCCGCCCCGTGTCAACGCTGGAACAATCCGGAGGGGTTAAATGAGCTCCCGGATATTTTCACTCGCGCGTTGCCACCGTTCCGAGTGTGTGTACTCCCTTCGCGGGACACCCGTGTCGCTCGTTCCCGGCCCGGATGGATTTATCGACTGGAGTTTTAGCCGTTTGTTCCGGGTTCTTGATGCTGGATGGGAATTATGGCGGCGGATTTTAATGAACGCAGCGGAAGGCGGAATTATCGGGGAACGGTCACGTTTGTTGGGTGTGAGTTTAACGCGGGAGGGTGGAGGGAGGGGATGAAACGATGCGATTGTATTTTTGTGGGCGAAGTAGGATTTATGAACGAATTTGTTGTCACCTTTCTTCTGCTTGCGCGTTGGTTTTTTTTTTTTGTGGGATACACGGTGGCTTACAAGATTGATCAAACTTTAAGGTTTGCTCTAATATATTTTTCGTTTAACCCATTCACAGCATAATACGATAAGGATTCGTGCAAACCATTAATTACAGAGAATTCTTCAGTTCTGATAACAATACGATAGCCATTATTTTATTACACTGTGAAAGGGTTAATTAAGTTAGAATTGCTGGATACAAATTAAAATAATTAACAAACGACAATGATTAACAATAGGATATGAGAATTTATAGAAGAGAGAAATATAAAAATAAGAAAAGGTGAAGCTAATTGACGGAACACTTTCCACGGTTACAGGAGAAAATGAGAAACATAAATTTCGGTGAAATTTACAATTCTTCTTTTTGTCTTAATACTAGCAATTCTTAATTTTGGTTTCGCTCTTAAAATTTTATCAGCGAAATATTTATTATACCTATTACCGTGGCGGCTACTGTACAATTGTTAGCCAACAAAATTGCGAGGGTTTGTGGGCAAGGGTTGGAAGAAAATAAACTTCGCCTTTATTTCGCTGCATATTAATTCATTTTTTAGCATTCAGTATTTCCTGCGGAATGCTGGGGACGAATATAACGCGTTATACGAAGTAACTTTTATTTCGCTACACTGTAAATAATTGGCGGTAAAAAAGATTAACAGCATTGTAAAGAGGAGGGAGAGAGTACACCATTGTAGTAAACTCTTGCATGATAATTTTTAATTACCGCATACCATGATTCTATAAATAAAATTTCATTCACCCATAAGAGCAAACACTTTCAAGGAATACATATGAATTAAAGTGAATTCGTCTGTTAAATCGTGTAATTAGAAGTGCAAGATGAAGACAATAATTGCAAACTGTAGATTATTAGATGAAACGACCCGATATAATGCAATAACGTAACCATTGATTTTGCTTTATTACGGCGGGCTGAAAATTTTATTATCAGTTAATAAGCTATCGAGCTTGAAAGCTAATAATCCAGCTAGCCTCCATTTTGTCTGTCGGATGAAGACGCGATAATTACGCCGGATATTGTGAGAATATTTACTTCGCGCTTGTTTCCTTCACGGGAACACTGTGTACTCGAAACAGTATTTCAAAGTATCTTCTTTTAACGTCCTATTAATTACTTACCATTTTAATTTCTTTAATTTCTAAACTTCGCTATACTTCGTTATCTTTGAAACTTTCAGTGAGGATATTAACAAAAAAGAAAATAGCAATCCTCTTTTGTTAAACTTTATAAATTAAATATTTCCATTCATCGATCTATTTAATCAGTATGTGCAGCTTATAGAGTAACTCATTCAACGTGAATAAATAAGTCAAGAATGTATAATAGAATGTTTTCAAAGCATGTTTCATTTTGATAAAAATCAGGCTCCAAGATTTGCTCCATACGCGCGCAGTAATTGAATCTCTGTCTGACTAATTTTCCCTTATACTACTTATTTTCTTGTACACGCTATTACTACACGGGCAATAATTGCATAATAAAATAGTATCAATTATGACAAATATATGATTGAAAAAACACGATTACGGTTGACATGCAATGGTGTTATTGATTTCAACCACCCCATTTTAACCCCGTGAAAATTTCAATCCAAATCCCAATACTATCCCTCTAGAATCAGATGTTATAGAATTCCTTCTGCATTCATCAAACCATTCAAACCTTCAAAGCCAATTCACCAAACTTCCGACCACAATCCTTCCCCTCCTCCCCCAGCTATTAACACCTCTTCCATCACCACCACCATGGTTGCATCTCCACTGAATAACGAATAGCCCGTAAAACGCCATGAATTTCTGAACATGGGTCGTGGCAACAATGATACTCGTAAAGTCGCCCGACGGTCTCTCGAACTTCCGTGTAACGAGAGCTTTACGTCGAAACAGAGGGGGGGAGAGGGAGAGACAGAGAAGAGAGAGAATAGGGAGAGAAAGGGAGAAAGAAGAGAGAGGAGAGGATGAGAGATGGAGAGGGTGAGAGAGGGAGAGGGTGAGAGAGGGAGAGGGTGAAAGAGGAAGGGGGTGAAGGAGAGAGTGCGAGAGAAGGAGAGGGTGAAAGAGAGGGTGAGAGGGGAAGAGGGAGCGGGAGAGAGGGAAAGGGCGAGAGAAAGAGAGGGTGAGAGAGGAAGAGGGTGAAGAAGAGTGGGAGAGGGTGAGAGAGGAAAAGGGAGCGGAAGAAAGGGAGAGGGAGAGAGAGAGAATAGGCCAAGGCAAAGACAGCCAAGGACACCAAGAGAAACAAAGTACATCGAGAATTGTGACGCGTATGATGATCAGTAACCAAGACCGTCGACCCATCAACCGGAAACGACGAAACTCTTGATCCAGCCTCCGAAATGGCCAGATGAGCTTTTATTATTTATCGTTACTTTAGAGAGTTCCCGGTCGGTTTTAGCCGGCTTTTACGGTTACCTTTAATGGCGGCCAGTGTGGAAGTTTCGAAACGACTGTTCGCCTTCGCCTCTTTATGCGGTGCACTTAGCAGCGCGGGGAGGGCGGTTCGGGGGCCCCCCTTTTCATGGGAAATCGATGGAAAACGTATTAGGGCATAGAACGAACGAGAGGGGCGAGTTGTGACGAGGGGTAGCGAAAGGTGGTGGCGTTTCTACACGGCGACCGATACCGCTTGTCGATGTATACTCAAAAAGAAATCTGCTCGTCTGTTTCAGCTGGGGCACTCGCTACACCCGGAACTGCAGATCATAACCAGCGTGTTCAACAAAGTTATTCATCGCGGTGAGTAAGAAGCATCGTAACATATTGAGATACGTGCGTTTCAAAACGCTTTCAAGTTCAAAATTTTGTGTTTTGTACGAGCAACTTTAGAACATTTGTTCATAAAATTGTCACTGACGTGTAACAGTGAATCTGGAATATAAAAGATTCAAAAATTCGGTGAGATTAAAAATTCGTAAATCGACGAATTGAAATTTATTTGTACTGTTAAAATTTGTGACTACTGTTAACGATTCGTTCAGAATACTAATTATCGTTATAAGTTCAGAAGTTCGAGGGTTTAGCGTTTGGAAATTGATTTTACGGTGAAAAAAATTCTGCCTAATTCCGAAAGATATATTTCACTGTACCGGGAGCGATGCATTTTCGCGGCACGATAAATTTGTGCCCGCTCCCGGCCTGTGATCTATTGTAATTCCACGTTTAATGCGAACACCTTTCGTCTCTGCCGCCGGCGCGGCACTATCAATACGCATTTGCGCATTAACACAGCCTCAGAATACCTGGCCGCGTTATAGGCTTTCAACTCGCTAGAAAGCTGCGCTAGCATCTGCTTTTGCGATGGGATATTAATAGTTTCGTTCACGCCGCGCCGTATAATGATCACGATTTATACCCTGTTACTTCGCTAGCCCTATTAGGAATTCCTGCTCCCCCTTCATCTACCGAATTTACAGAGCTTCCGCTTGATTAAGAACTTCAATTCGGGAACACGTTTCGGGCTTTCGAATCGACAGCGCACCTCTCAGTCTTTGAAAATAGTGTTTGTGGTGATAGGGATTTCGGCGAGGTTTGATCCTGTTAAACGATTGAAATGAAGTTCAGTTGGAAATTAGTATCCTGTGTGTGAGTAAATGTGTAATATAAATAAATAAAATTTATTTAAGTAACAACTATTAACATGATAAAAAAATGAAGTATAACATAAATATTAATCACACTGAAGATCGCTTCGCTCTGTGACTCTCTCTCTCTTCCTCTCTCTCTTCCTCTCTCACCCACTCTCTCTTTCTCCCTCTTCCCCTGTATCTCTTTCTCTCTCTTCCCCTCTATCTCTTTCTTTATCTTTATCTCTCTCTCTCTTCTCCTCTCACACTCTCTCTCTTTCTCTCTCTCTCTTCCCCTCCATCTATCTCTTTCTTTCTATCTCTCTTTCTGTCTTCCCCTGTCACCCCTCCTCATTCTCTCTCTCTTCCCTTCTATTTCTTTTTCTCTCTCTCTCTGCCCCTCTTACCCTCCCTTTTCCATTTCCCTTACCCTCTCTCTCTCTCACTGACACTCATCCCCCTCCTTCTTTCTCTCCTCCTCCTCTCTTTCTTTTACTCTCTCTCACTTTATCAACATCTCTCATTATTATGATTCCTATTACCATTCTGACTGTTTTTTTATCCATTTCACCCTCTCGCTATTCTCTCTAACTATACCATACATATACAAATCACATAGATCAACACTTCGCTACACTCATTCCACAACACGAACTCAGAATTTATCATACGCACTTGCCACACTCATCCTTCCATACAAACATTATTCTCTCTCATACCCCTTACTCTATAATAACCATAGTACCGTACTCTACTGACACTAAAAAAGCAAATATCGCAAATGCAATTATCTATTTGCTAAACAAAAATCTCAAAAGAAGTAAAAATATCATAATAATTCCGTTTGGCTTATTTTACACGGTAAACTGAATTTTCTCCAACACAACTTCTAAACCTGTTGATCTTCTAAATAGTTCAATCTTCTTAACCGTCGGTACGTTTTTCGAATGAACTTCCACGACCATAGAAATTTTCGAAAACTGAGTGAACATACAAACGCTGTAAATACACGCAATCCGTCAAAGCTACATGTCATACAAATCTTTTAACAATTCCACAAAATCATGCTTAAGGATCCCATTAAAAAGATTCTGCTCGTTACCACATATTTCCAGCCTCAAACACCCTCATCTCGGAAACGCATCGTTTCTACAATCACGTACCAAGAACCACCCTTATCCCTTCGCAAACTGTCACCGACCCATTCAAATAATTTCCATACCACGTACACGACGAATACCCGTAAACTGGCGCAGATTCTTGCCCACACGACCTCATCCAATGTCGAAAAACGCTCGCCACGGAGGCGCCCATACTCTGAAAGCGGTGGCAGACGATTCATCATGTCGTGTTCGTATCTTTCAGCACGGGTTGCAATTAGTGGACCGTCAAAAGGTGCCTCGAGACCAGACAGATGCAAATATTTCTATCAACGCAGCTAAAGAAACGAAACCTAAATACAGCTTTGTCACGTCTATCATCTTCACCTTGAAGAAGCGTACGCAGCAAATTCTAGCAAAGTTGCACCCAGAGTCTAACGCGTGCAAAGCATTGAATTAGTCAAACAGAAGCTTCGAAATTTTTTAAACGAAATCATCACAAAATTTTCTTGTAAATTGAAGCATTTGGAAATCTTCAAATACTAAACTCTTACGAATTATTATGTGGCGGTATCCTGGAAACCTTCGAAGGAAAAGTTCTATTGCTTGAACACTCGTGGACATTTCCCTATATCTGAGGAACAGATGTTTTATCGAAAATATGTGAACGTCGAAAAGTTCGAGCGCGATATCGACTTATCCATTCTTATCCACTCGAAGATCCAGGTTTCCTTCGAAGATTTTCCAGAGTGCTTCCACCAAGTTTCGCAGAAAGCCCTTTTTGGGGGCTAGTATGTTAATTAGCATATTCAAAGAGTCCAGAACAGACAGTAATCGGCAGTCCATACGTCCACGGTTTTGTAATTTTATGTCCCTGCAGCAAGCATCGATAAAGAAAGATTTTGTTGAATTTTACCATATTTTAACACTTTGACACGTTGGTCATATATGACCGGCTATCGTTTTCGACTGTTTTACTACTGCTTACAATTGTAACAGTTGAATAAAAATTGGCAGAGCATTTTAAACAATGCCGCTAATTAGAGGACACTTTGAAGTAAAAAGTGCCCCATTGAACAATTAACAATTCTTATTAGAACATCGAAAACAAAAGATTAATTTCTATGAAACATTGCATCTAGCGATGTACTCCCGTGGCGTCCTGAACGAAACATGTGATTTCGGCGTGGCAATCAAAGGGTTAAGAACATTAATCGAAACACCACCTTCCTCTCAATTAAATTTCGGATAAATGTGCAGATTACATTTGTGTTTGATGCATCATAAATAGTGTTTGCCAATAAGGAATGAAATGAAACAGTTCCACCTATCACTGAAATCCAACACCTTTCGACCAATCAAATACCTGAACATATATCGTAGACCAAACGTGAACTACTAGAAGAAAGCAGACGCGATTCATGGTCTTTCGACGACGGCAGCAATTAGTGGACCGTCAAAAGGCGTCGCGGGGACCTTCTGGGAAAAAGCGGAGGAAGAACCGGGGAGAAACTGTTGGATGAAGGGGGAAACGAAACAGAGAAGCCAACAGTAGGCGCGGGAGGGTGGGTAAGGGGTCGAGGGTGGCGATGAATACGCGGTTCACGCACCAGATACCGTGTGGACCGCTTCAGCGAGCCGCGGTGGAAAGTTGGCCGCAGCAGTCTGTCGCTGGGATAACCCCGGATAATAAATAAAACGGTGCCAGGAAAGGGAGTGTGCCGACGCTCCCGGCTATGGTGGGGAAGGGGGAGTGTGGGGCGCGCGCGACCCGCTGACTCGAGAGGGTGAAAAGTCGAGGGAGGGAAAAAAGGGAGAGGGACAGACGGAACGGGGTGGTTGGAGGAAGAGGAAAGAAAATGAGTCTCTTAAGGTAACGAGTCACTTCGCCGCGGCGAATATCCGTGCCAGGTTTCTCGAAAGGGCGAGTTTATCTCGTTGCGGGGTTCGATATTGTGGGGGAGGGCGGCTAGCTGTGCGCGGAGATGGAGAACGGAGATGAAGTACGATTAAACTTTCTCGCTGCATATCCGTTCTAGGTGAGATACAGTGTGCGTTGTGGGACTGAAATATCGCACGATTCGTTTGTGACGACATACCTATCTAAACAGCTTACTAGTTTAATGGTCGATCCAAGCAAAAAGCAGTAGACCCACAAAAATGTACAAAATACAAGTTTATTTAATCTCACAAAAATATTTGAACCCACAAATGAACTTTAAGTGGCAATAGTTATTAGACCTAAAATTTCATTTTGTTCTGCGAAAAGTATTAATCCCACAAATATGTTTGACCCACAAACGTTCCTGTCCCACAAATGTATTTGCACCGCGACATGTATTAAACCTACTGGTGCAATTGTGCTTATAAAAAGAATGGGACCCACAAAAATGTATCTGGTCCGCAAAATGTAAGCCCGCAGCAGATGTGCATCAGACAACATGCCCCGCCAAAGGATCGAAGCCAGCGGGAAACGAGCAACTTACAGGGAAATAACAGGGTACGAGAGTCTAGTGGGTAATAAACACGTCGCAGGAATTCGCAGGGTAAGTAGAGGGAACCGAGAGAGCCAGCACGAGGGTGAAAGAGGCAGAGGTGTACGCGTCGAAGGAATTCCATAGAACGTCGAGGGAGATCCCAAAGGACCTTTCTCGCCTCCAAGGGTGCTCGGTATTAAACGATTCGTCGATGGAACGTCGTTCGCGCCGCTTTTTACACGGCGAACGCGATCGACGCTGCCTCCGATCGATTTACACCGCTAGAGACAACGATGTCCAACCTCCTGTGCAGAAATTCCCCAGCATACGGACCAGACCTGCCTATGTGTATTACAGGGTAGTGTGTGTGTGTGTGTGTGTATTTTAATCAATACCCTGTTGACACTGCGACCGCGGCACATAAATCATGAGACAATGGGGAATACCGTGAGGGGTGGACCGAACAGGGGTGGATCTAAGTATTCCATTGTCGTGTACACGGCCCTGTGGCGTCGACGTGTGCATGTACGCTCGCCATGCGGGGCAACAATGGGGCAACCGTCCCTCGAAAAGTTTCCAGGTATTTATTGCGAAATTTCGCCGTGAGAGCAAGATTGTATCGAGCCGGCCGCTTCCGGCCGAGGAACCAACAGAGCGAGGCCTCGACTTCCCCTGTGATTCTGCAGCTTACACGGACATTTTCGAGATTGCGGAAAGCGCGGATGGAGGGGGCGAGTTTCGGATGTTTGGCTGGGTTAGGTTGAACGTTGGACAAGAAGGTTGAATTTTGGTAGGGTGGATAGAAAGTAGACGACGAGGAGGTTTGAAGATTTAGTATTCTAATGTTTGTTTCGATTACGGTGAGATAGGGTTGTAGAAAGTAACACGGTACAGAAAAGGGGTGAAATTGTAGACAAAAAAAATGAGTAGTTGAAAACCTTCAGAAATTAGGTGATTCTGTATATGAATACAGAAATATTTTCTGTAACAATTTATTTTAATTACTGTTGCTACTCAATTGAATAGCCTCTGGTAGAAATATGTTTGTTCAGATAAACGAAAGAATAAATTTAAAAAAATAACATTTTTAGCCTTCTGATGTTTTGTTAGTTTCAAGCTAAATCCGTAAAAGGAATAAACAATTTTTTAACAATTTTTTTTTCTTTGATACCACTTACAGAAGGTATACGTGAAAAATAGTTGAGATTATTCAGGTGAACAATACTGTATAATAACTGTGTTCGTCATGTATTACGACGTGAAAAAAATGTGTAATATAAATAAAAAAACATAGTATGCTGCTAATTGAATAACTTCATAAACAATTCAACTGTATCATACGTTGTTTGGAAATCAAATAGTTATATCAACATTTAATCGATGCTTGTAAATTAAACAGAAGCGGATCGAAACGTAAACCGATCTCTCTATCCGTTCGACCGCGCAAAGAGAAGGACCGGAACAGGTAAGAAAACATTTTACCGGCCGCGAATTCCCAAGTATGCCCGGCTATAATTTGCATCATTGTCGAGAGATTATGTCATGCGCACACGATGTACACACACACGCATGTGCGTCCCGGATCAAATATAAACGTCCCCCCCGTGTATCGTACACCGCAACGTAAACACCGAGTGTTAATATTTATGAATCAGTTTAATTCAAACGTTCTGTCCGTACGAGAGATGCATGCGTGTTGCGAAACCCGAGCCACGCTTCGATTGGCCTATTAGAATTGATGGTAACTTTTATCGCGGAATTCTGAACGCCCCACAATTTTCGTTATTTTTATTCCTCTCGTTTTAGAAATTGATACGCGGTCAGCTGCACCTGAGAATATTTATTGAAATTTTACCGCCGAACGAGAAAATTCATGCTGATACTATTTTTCGGGGATCGGAATCGCTTTTTTAGAAACCTATCCTAATTCAATCGTGGTAATTATTTTTATCCATCGCAATAGTTATTATTAGTTTATATGTCAATAATATTACTGGACGTAGTCTAGCTTGCAATTCAATTTCGTGTGTGACAAAATTTTTTCCACTATAATACTTTTTTCTATATTAACAAATGCAAAAAATTCTTTATTTTTTATGTATACTAATGGGTTAAAATAAATAAATTAATAAATACATGTAAATGCCAACTAAATACGATACGCATAGAATTTATTTCTACTCTCGATTCTGTTTCGTTTAACACTTAGCCAAACGAATGGTGAGAAAAAAAAATGGGAGATCTCCCCATTCGTTTGGTTAAGTGTTAATAATTGAAATGTGTGTTCAAACAAAAATCTACACCACAAGAATTCTTCCGTCCTACCCCTGATTACCCGCTGCATGAGTAAAAGAATTGATGGAATATTAAGGCAAAATAAATCAATGTATTATAACGAAAACAAAAATTACATTTTATGTACAACACAAGCTTGGTACGAATAATGTGTAACGAATGAATAAAAAGAAAACAATAACAAACGATAACACCAAAAAAAAAAAGAAATCCATTCAATCAATCCATGAAACTGAAAACACGACGGTTCCAACGTCACTCATACATGCCGCAATTATACAATTTTTTTTTTTTTTATTGATTTCCAACAAGAATTCACAGAAAAGCTAGAAAAATAAAGTGGTCGAGATAACGCAACAGTGCCATAATATTGTTGTCGATTTCAAAAAGGCACCGTTTATCCTCGACGAAAAGAATGGTTCGAATAATGCAATATAGTCGATGGCGAATCAGAACGCTTTATATGGATACACATATATATGTGTGTCTGTGTGTGTACATAGGTTGCAAGAGGTACGGCTACATCTTGCGTTGTCTTTCATCGTAAACGGGCCCGGTAATATATGGGAACAATAAAACAGGGGGAGACGAAATAAGACAAGCCCCGGGTAGCGGTGCTGAATATGAATACGGCCGCGTGTCTATGCGCGCATTTTCCAAAGTGAAATGAGAAATGCGACGCATTACTCGCCGACGTACAGAGCAAATATAAAATTCTTTATAGCTTCTTGCTTCATTCGCGTGCCAACCGTGAGAATCTGCCGCGGCGTAATGCGAGCATTTATATTAACTTCCCTCTCGCGATATGCGAAACGAGGGTGAGGAGGTGGGGAGGGGGGTTGAAAAAGTAGCAGAAACGTTCCACATTGCAATCTTCTTTTCAATGGTCGAATACCACCGTGGTATCGATGGAGAAATACAAGTTGAATAAGTCATTCGGTACTCGTGTTCCGATAAAAGGCCTTTAATTGATGGCTTCGTAATATGAATCGTAAATGTCACTTATATTGGCTCTTTTTGATGCGGGTTCCATTTGCATTTTATAACTTGCCTTTCAATCTAGTTATCTATATTTTAAGGTGATTATTCGAATAGGTATTTTATTATGCAGCAAATTACTTTAAGTGTCAGGTTTCGCTAAATATTTAATTTCACACTCCTTGCAACGTAATCTTTTCAACAGGATTTATATATCTGGACTTGATGGCTACTCTGACCCCATAAAAGGCTCATTCTTCCTTGAAATTGAAACTTGATTTTTTTCGCTGTAGTAAAATTATGTAATTCAGTTTCGCAGACTTAATCTAACTTTCAGACACACGTTTAAGATTACCTAACCTTTTTCGAGGATCCACCATTTTCTCAATTGGTGTAAATTTGAATAACACCGTGGCAATCCCGTTTCCTGTTGCGTTAAACAGGGGATCATCAGGATGCAACGGGTTAACACTTTGACTGTTACATGTATGACTTTTGTATACTTTGTCCCCTTTCCACCCCTCTAATTATCTCTTTTGGATCCCACTCTGCATTTACAATAATTTTGCGACGCCACAGATATTATTTAGAATTAAAATACTTGTTCTATTCGCAAAATAATCCTTTATCCGATTCCTGGAATTATGTGTACACGTCCGAGTTAAAGCGTGTAATTGAAAGGGTTCTTGTTCGTTCCCGAAACCGATCCTGAGGGAAACATGTGATTTTGGCGTGGCAGTCAAAGGGTTAGTACTCTTACCCGACACTTCTGTGAATTCCCCGCCGTGAGTCGCTACCCCGACTGAATTCTCATCTCGTTCGGCTTTCCCCGAACGTCAGACAGCCCGTGTGCACGTATACTGTGCACGAATCTCTTGGAATGGCTGCTGCTGCCGGGGACCGCGAGAAACAATACGGCGGAAACACGTGCCGCGATCGCGCGGCATTCAGAGCACAGGGGCGTGATCTGAGGCAGAAAAATCCGTGCGTCGCGTCGTCTTTTCCAAGCCACTTTACGCTGAAAAGGACCATGCCCTATTATCTTCGAACGCGGCTCGGCTGATGCGCCACGTGCAGCCTGCATACATCGCGTATTTCCACTTTGTTTCGCCTAACTAATGGGCGAGCTTTCGCTGCGACCCTCTTCCATATCCCCCCTGACCTCTTTCTCTATCTCCCTCTGCTTCTCTCTCGCTCTCTCTCTCTCTTTTTCCCTCTGACTATCTATCTCTATCTCCCTCTCCCTCTGCGTGTGTATATTTTTTCTCTCTCTCACTCTCGCTGTATGTTTCTCTCTCCTCCTCACTCTCTCCCTCTCCATCTTTGTGTGTGTGCGTGTGTGTCTCTCTCTTTCCCTCTGGCTGTCTCTTTTTCTCCATCTGACTATCTCTCTCTATCTCCCTCTGTGTGTATGTTTTTCTCTGTGTGTATGTTTTTCTCTCCCTCTTCCTTTCTCCCTCCGTGTGTGTGTTTTTCTCTTACTCTCCCTATATGTTTCTCCCCCCCTCTCCCCCTCCCTCTGTGTGTGTGTTTCTCTCTCCCCTTCCCTCCCTCTCTCTCTCTGTCTCTCTGCTTTTCTTACAGGCGCCCTTTCAGAATCGCAAGCGCCGCGTGCGACGAATTGACACACGCGCGCTGCTTCACGCGAGAACGACGCGAGTCGGATGAGATTTCGATGATTAATATACGCAAATCGCGAATTTTCATACGGATTTACGTTTTTTTGCGCGAATAAAACATCGGTTTACAATAGAGGTCTGCTTCACGCTCTGAATATCGCGTTGTACGCTTGGGATATTTGGTGTACCTTTAAATATGTGAGCTTGGTGTATTATTTCGGGGATGCGAAATGCGTGAGAGCGATAATATTCGCGTGGCTTTTGCGATACGTTTTGATGGTCGATTTTCGAATTTTTGTCGCACGCGGCATTGTTTCTTTAATTTTTGGACGTTGTTATTATCGGTCAATTTTGTCGTCCAAATTTTGATTTGCTGGTAGGAGGTTCCGTTAAGTTTGTTATGCGTTCATCAATTTCCCTGTCGGTCATTGAAACAACTTCGTGATCGACACGTGGAAGCAGGTGTCAAACCGCCCTTAATCAATCAGAAAGTTGTCGAAAAATTGTCCCTCCATATCGCCCTCGTCTCGTCGGTCCTTACCCTCCGAGCGAACTGTCCGGGGAAAAAAAAAAGGAATTGTTCGCGGACCACGAGGACGCTCCGTCACTCTGATAAATTCCACTTCCCCGTCCCTTGTAGCGGTAGAAAATATTTCCATCGGCCAGGAACAGCCACATTGGATGAACAAGCAGAGTTAAAGCTAAATCGGACAAAAAGTAGAGTACTCCCTTCTCGCGGGATACTTTATTCCCGAAATAAACCACTTTTAACTATTCTCGGCCGACAAATTTCACTGTACTCCACCTATTTTAACAACACATATACGTCAGTGAAGTAAATTAGTTAAAAGCTGCACGTTGTACCTTATTACGTACTGCTAACTACTGAACTGAACAGGAATAAGTAGTATAAGTCGATATTTGTCAGACCTAAGGAGCGTAATCAATCGATCTTTAAGCCAGATTTCTAGGAGAACAAAGCATCGTAGAACAAAACGTTACTCCACATATTTTACTCTTTTTTGCCTATAAAATGACCTCCCAGATACATACTTAAATGCAATCAATTTTTTAAGCGCTAATATATGCGTTAGAGTTGCAATAACAGACAAAAGTTAAAGAAAACAGGATAATGTAAAACATAATTTTATGGTTCGCTAATATTGCTTATCTATTCATGTTGATTGTCATTATAACAATTAATTAATTATTTAAAAGTTAATAACAAATAATTAAATTAAGAATGATCAATTAAATTAACAATAAATAATTAAAATAGGTATAATTAATTAAACTAATTAAATTGGAAGTGATTAATTAAATTAATAATAACTAACTAAATTAGGAATTATTAATTAAATTAAGAATAATTAATTTATTCTTGTAGACTCCTTGGTCTTAAACTTTTATCCGCTACTCTATATTTTTCTGCAAGTTTCATTTCTCTATCTATCCCACTAAAAGCTACACGTTTATACCCAAAAGAATTACCGTTTAATCATCACAAAACACGATTTCATAGCTTCATAAACTTATTATTCGACGAACATCTCGTCTACCACGTAAATTTGTTAGGTATGCAAGCGTTTAGCGTGCAATGGGCGCGAACGTTTGACGCGTAGCATTGGCCGATGTTGGATGGCGTTGTTTCTGAAAGCATGGCCAGGTCATTGTTGACGGCCCGGACAACGAAGGGGGCGCGGCCGGTCTGCTTGCAGGGCTTTGTTCTCGCGCGGAGTGCCGCGTTTAAGAAACTGGATGCCCGCGCGCGTGCAAGCAGCGGCTGGGGAATTAGCGCGATTGCAATGCGTGCCTGGCATCTAAGTGCTTTGCCTTTGTGCCGGAACAGGCGAATTCCGCGAAACGCTCGACGAATTTTCTTGCTTCTGCTTTGATAGGTAGAGAAATGTAGTTATCGGTATCCAATCCCCCAGTTAGGTACAGGAAAACGATTGAGAGATTAGTAGAACGCTTGCAATGCGAGTGTGATTTCTTTTTGCGAATTTGTGTTTTTATAGGCAGAGTTGAAAATAAAATTTTTCTTTAATTTTCATACTGTATTCATAAATTAATCTCCTATTAAATAGGAGTTACGACTACCTATTTTTTAAGAAATTCAGTGGAACACTTGTTTTCTTGTTTCTGCTTTGATAGGTAGGGAAATGTAGTTATCGGTATCCAACCCCCCAATTAGGTATAAGAAAACAATTGAAAGATTAGTAAAAGACTTGCAATGTGAGTATTGTTTCTTTTTGCGAATTTGTGTTTTTATAGGCAGAGTTAAAAATAAAATTTTTCTTTAATTTCCATACTGTGTTCATAAATTAGTTTCCTATTAAATAGAAGTTACGACTACGTATTATTACACCTATTTTCGAGGCTAGACAGATTCAGAAAGCTTGAAGTTTAAAACAAAGAAATTATGTTAATTGAAAGATATCTGATCATGTGAACACGAACATAATAGAAGAGTGCATACTGAAATTCAGCTAAAAAATATTAAATTTTATGTATCAAAATATGTTAAAATTGATATATTAACTATACACTAAAGTATTAACTATTGATTTCCCTCCATAATCAATCAAATCGATAACATTCAATAGAACTACCAAACTCTCGTTAAAAGAGAAAGGAATGCTTAATATTTGAAATATTAAGCTTATTAGAAATTCCAAGTTTAAAACAATGTAATCCTACACTAACGACCCTGTTAAATATTCAAATCCCCAAACGAGGCCAACGATCGAAGACAAATTGACACGCACCGCCTCGTCATCCCTGCAAACAGAATCACGTGATTAAATCATGTCATCGCGACTGCTTCGAACACAAGAGCCCGATTTCCGTCGCGCGGACAAAAGAATCGTTTGAACCTCGATTAAGCAAACAACAATGAGCCTATCTACCCCCCACCCCCGTCTGTTTTTCGCTGGCAGACGCGAGGGAAGGCACGCAGACCGGCGTTATAAATTTTCAAACGATTTTGAACGCGCGATTCGGCGCCGGGTCCCGCGGGGAACTCGCGAGCGATTCTGGGTAATGAACACGGCTTTCCATTCCATGAATCATTGGGAACCAGCTCCTATGTACACGTGCGAACGAAGCAACAGAAAATTCGTTCTTTTCGTTGCCCTTGAAACCAAATTTTATAAAGTAAAATTTCAATTTCTGAGGAATTCGGAATCGAGATATTCTATGTGTTACATTTAGAACATTATACTGCAGATTTCACTTTATCGTATAACAATCGATACCTACCAATAATTCTCATTAATGAAATTCATCGTACATTCATAATTACAGATTTTGCTATTAATTTAAATGGTTGCTCGTTGGTACATTAGTTTTGGTAAATTGTTTAATATTAATTGTATATGTAGATCCCATCACCATTTTATTGGGGAATTTTATTTTCAATATTTACTCACAAAAAATTGCTCCCTCCCTCTCCCTTCCTTTCCCACTTAATATACGATACTTACTGAGTTTTAATTGTGATCTGATAAACCAGAGGACAGTTTATGGAATTTTCTTTTGGTTATTTACTCATAAAAAATTACTCCCTCCCTCTCCATTCCGCCCCCACTCAATATACAATAATTACTGAGTTTTAATTGTGATCTGATACACCAGAGGATAGTGTAAGGAATTTTCTTTTGGTTATTTACTCATAAAAATTTACTCCCTCCCTCCACCACTCAATATACAATAATTACTGAGCTTTAATTATAGTCTGATACATCTGAGGGCAGTGTATGAGATTTTCTTTTGGTTATTGACTCATAAAAAATTCCTCCCTCTCTCTCCCTCCCTTCCCCATTGAATATACAATAATTACTGAGTTTCAATTGTGGTCTGATACACCAGAGGATAGTGTATGGTGCTCCATCGGTGTTCTTATATCGCGATTATCGCCGCTGTCATCATCATTAACCCTGGTGTGTGGCCGGGCCATTAGGATTGGTCAATTTTCCTAAGAGCCCTTCCAGTTCCGACTTCCACGCAACGACAGCCACACGTGTGTGTCCGGAAGAACCCTCGACGCACCGGAAATATCGGCGATAGTTACCGGAGGCCATCCGATAATAGATAAGGGAAGCGTGTTCGTCTCGATTTGCGATTTAAACAGGTTAACGAGCTTCATTAGGATAATTACCGATCTTTAGGATCTCGTGTTGTTATTAACGTTTGCTAAATTTTGAATTAAGAAATAATCTTCATATTCGTTAATATATCTAACGGATGGTATATCGTATATTAATATTGACAAATGGATAGTATTATGTAGTATTTATATTAGTAAATTATAAGTTCAATAACTTAAACTTATTTTATTCGAATCTAAAATATCTCCTCTGCTTTTAATGACATGAAAAATATTTTTTTTAAATTATGCATATTCTTGATTTTTCTTCTTTGAGCCAATCAAAATGTGCAACGAGAATTTTTCATATTACTAAAGAAAAAATTGAACATTATCAAGTGAAGCATAATTAAGGGTCACATAACATTGTAATAAATTTTGATCTGTGAAAAAAGTCACCCCTCCCCTCTTATCATTATTTTAAACGATGCTAACTTTATCTTCAAAGCTTATTCCACATTATTAGTATTCACGGTGACGCTTCTGCCTAGTACTACACGGTTATAAATCCGCTTCTCGTTGCCTCTCCCAGCTAATTTCCAACCCCTTTCCTCGCGCCTCTTGTTTTAAACCCTGGCAAACACTGTTTTGTCCTCGCAATTTTCAACCTTCTTCCGTTTCATTTCGTGGTATTATTCAGCAACGATGTTAGAGATCAAGTTTCTTTGTAGCAGTTTTACCAAGATTATGGATGAATATATAGAATAACAGGACGACAAAAGCAAGTAGAGAGATAACATCAAGTGTAATATGTAAATCTTATTGATTTGATTTCCGGTATGTGTTTAGTGTCGCTCCTTTTGCATTCTTATGACGTAGAACAATGTATCCTCCTGTATAAATTTCTATATAATTTTGCTCCTTTTAATTTTACTTTTACTTTTATTTGTTGCCTTATTACTTCTTTATATCCGTCAAGTAAATAAATAAATAAATAAATAAATATAGGAAATTCTACATTTATTTATTTAATAGAGCGAGATGATAAGGCTCAGGTGAGAATAAAATAAAATGAAGTGATTAGAATATAATTAATATATGTATACTTAAAATAATTTAATGATAACAACTTAAACAACTTTTCAACTTAGTAACTACGACTTTCTTACTTCTTTCACGATCACAGTCATTTCCTCCGTCATATATTCTTCTACTCTACTCGTTTCCTTTCGTTCTAATTCTAATCTTTTCTCACTCGATGCTTTCGATCACGTTCACCCAAAATTCTTCAGTCGCGACTTACTTGTTTCTCAAGTGCTCATCTTTCGCGTCTTAGAAACATTCTAGCCCAAACATTCTACGTTCAGAATCACACTCTTTCTGCTTTTACAGTCAAACTTTTTCTACCTTCAGAATCACACTTTTTCTACCTTCACAGTCAAACTTTTCCTCTCAGACGCTCGCATTTTCCCTGTCATATATTCCTCCAAACACTCATTTCCTTTCTTTCTAATCCTAAACCTTTTTAACTCAATACATTCGATCATATTCACTCGAAATTCTTCAGTTGCTCAGTTTTCTCAAGTGCTCATCTTTCGTGTCTTAGAAACATTCTAGCCCAAACATTCTACGTTCAGAATCACACTCTTTCTGCTTTTACAGTTAAACTTTTTTTACCTTCACAGTCAAACCCTTCCTGCCACACGCTCACATTTTCCCTGTCATATATTCCTCCAAACACTCGTTTCCTTTCTTTCTAATTCTAAACCTTTCTCACTCGACGCATTCGATCACGTTTACCCAAAATTCCTCAGTCGCTCAATTTTCTCAAGTGCTCATCGTTCGCGCCTTAGAAACATTCTAGCCCAAACATTCTACGTTCACACGGCTATCGTTCAACTCGAGCACTCTTCAAATTTTCCTAAACTCGCATCCACTCGATCGCATTTCTACATAAATTCCCCAACAATCTTCGTATCCGCCATAGAAGCTCGCACATTGTATCATCAACGTCACCCAGATCGCTCATCGGACATTGTAATTGATCCACGTCGACCCATTAACACCGTCATTACGCAACGATCGTTCTCGTCCAACGTCGCCGCTCATTAATCACAGAACCACCCCCTTTTCTTCGATTCCCAGACACGCTTAATATTTCCCCGTCTCACCGCGGCCCTTTTATTATTTATCACGGTGTCCTCGCGCGACGCCACGAAGAAAGAGAATCGGAGCACGCGATAAATAAAAATAACGCGCATAGACACTCGTCTCTTTCAGACCGAATGGAGCCAGGGTTCCCAACCTCTGGGTTTGCGACCCCTCAGATGCTCGAGGAAGTGTTTCCCGAGGGGTTGGCGCGGTTCATCTTAAGCTGCAATTATTCTTACAGCAAATTTCACCGCGAAGGTTTTCAACTCTTACTTGTTTCAACAAGAACTGTTAAATATTCTTAGTTATTACTGCACGTGGGATAAAAATCAGATTCACAAATGAATGCAAGAAAATTATTATTATATACATGTTACTACATATTACATATTATTATTATATACAGGATACGGATGAGATTCACAAATAAATAAATAAAAATAAAAGGAAAAGTTACTTTTTGGTATTAATATGCTTGCTTAGTTCGTTTCGCTACCACCCCGACTCTTTTGTCATACACTCTCTAATCCCTCACATCCGTCATTCTTACCAACCCTTACACACTGAAGTAATTGTAACGCCGATTTTGGATAACCAAATTTGGAAGGACGTGTCCTTTAAGAATATTTAATAAATGTTACGTTACAATTCTGTCTCGACAAATAATATGTAGACAATATATAGACAAATCCTAGTAAATATTTGGAATTTGAAAATTTTTGAAATTAGTATCGTTAGACAACTAACAATCACCTCTCGAGTGTAAAGGGTTAACAGCATCCTTTCATGCAAATCCAGTGAGACGCCACAAATTACGATGGCCACCATGAACGAAAGTCTCGATTCGAAGAAGGTTGAGATACACTGGAAGCTAAAGAAGCTTCTAAAGGTAGGAAGAAAGGACGAAAAAGGTGAAGGGGGTGGGTCGTGGAGAAGGTTATACGTACGATGATTCGCGGATAAAAGGTTGACGGGTCCGCTACTTTCTGCCCTCTAAGCGGCCGCTGAATGCTGTCCTAAAAATGTTCTCCCTCTTCACCCCTCCCCCTTGCCGCAACGGAAGATGAGAACAAGCCGGATGGTTGAGGGCCGCCACATTTATCCTTTGTGTCACCCCGCCATTTGCCCCGACACACGCTCGCTGCTCCTTAATGTCACCGGGCCTCGATACGAGAAATAGCCCGCGTCGCGACGTCGCGACGCCGTCGTCGTCGTCATCGAGCTTAGTAGAGAAGCTTTTCAGCCGGCCATTCGACGCTGATTTTTATTAAGCCTCGATTAATGACACCACCGCGGATACGTTTTTCCTTTCGAAGGGAACTCCTTTTTCTGCGGAACCGCGTCCGACTTTGAGATTAATCATCGTCGGAATTATTCCCAGGTGGAAGTATATGTACGTGAAGCGAGAGGTTGAAAGTTGAATGGCTGACAGGGCTTCAATTGAAGCTGAATATGGGGTTCGTATGGTGGTTCATTATGGTGATCGCGAAAATTTGAGAATTGTGGTAGATTTATAGAAGTATGTTTAGGCATCTTTGTGTTCTTCTTTTTAATGAAGTTATATCCCTCTTTGAGACTTATTCTTTGAGATTTACTCTAAGAAGGGAATTTGTATAGGTAAAGGTAAAACAGGCAAAAAGGCTTTAATTAAGATCTGTAATTGGATATGAGGTTCGTATGGTAGTTTATTATGGTGATCGTGAAAATTTTAAAATAGTGGTAGATTTATTGAAATGCGTTTATGCATATTTCTGTCTTTTCTTTTTAATGAAGTCGTATCCCTCTTCAAAATTATTTATTTGTGGAATTATTCTAAGAAGGGAATTTGTATAGGTAAATCTTGAATAGGTAAGAAGGTTTTAGTTGAAACCTGAAGTTAAATACTAAGGGGTTTGGCTGCATATTAATTCAGAGCGTAAACCTTACGTGGATCGAAATTAATTTTAAATAGTTTTACTCTATGTAGATAAACCCCTTATCTATCCATACGGAAATTTTTGTGTCGTTCAGTTGATTATCCTGCAATTTCTCATTCTTCAAAGTCCTTTGTATCTTTCTGCATCAATCAATTTAGCTTCTATATGAATAACACGCTATTCGAAGTATTAATAACGCGAATTAAAGGTGAACAGAACAATATGCATTAACCATCCGTTGTATTTGTTACAAATAAATCTGTTCCGATACTTCATATCGTCTCCCTGTTTCCATTTACCGGAAATAAATGAAGGAATACATAATATGAACACACACGGTGGACAAAGTTCGTTTCCCTTGATCCCAGGTAAATGGATCCCGGTTTTTTCCAGGCTGTCAGTTTCGCGAGTCGAAGTTCAAAGAGTGGCCCGGACGAATATCGAGTAATTTTGTCGCGTCCGAAATAACGTCGCTGAATATGCAACGCAACGTTCCGCCGATAGAATAAGGGGACCGGCCGAATTTTGATCGTTTAGCATGCAAATACTCCCGAATTCAGACGACGGCCTCTCTCTTTTCGGGATGCGCCTCCGTTATAAAGCAACCAGAGAGTTTGAAAGGTCCAGAGTTCGCCGTGCGACCGTCGAGACTGTATTAGCATTCGTACTTGATCGAAAGTGTTGATTTTGTTGCATGGGATAATGTGACGCTTACTTAAAATAAATTTATTACCTACTAACTGATCTACATTGGAAAAAAGTTGAACAATCATCTCTCGAGGACAAAGGGTTAAATCTAGAATTTCAAAGTTGAAATTCTGAACTTTCAATTTTAAATCTGAAATTGGTTGAAGTAACGGGTGGGAAGGTGGAATTAATTAATGTAATAAGGCGATTACTTTGGATACATAAAATATTTATTCAAAATAATAACATTCATCCATACTTTGTGATCAACAACAGAACTACAATTCTTCTATTTCCTGCTCACTATGCTTTTTCCCATTCTCTCCATCATTCTCTCATACATTCATTCTTCCTTCTTTCACGCAATTCTTCTCTCTTTCTCTCTCTCACTCATCTAACAGTTCCTTCTAGATTTTTGCAAGCCTTTCTATACGCATATACATAATCATAAATTCGTCAACAAAAGCAATCACTCTCGCAAAAATTTTAATTATTCTCGATTCTATTAACTTTTCCGTCAGCTTAAAAATTTTGATCTTTGTTCACCAGACGAAGATATTTCGATCGTTTAACGAAATATTGCTGTTTCTGTGCAGGCGATGTTGCGCCAGTTCATCATCTGTCTTTGAAGAGCCTCCTTCCAGACACACCCGATTACATGACCTACGAGGGCAGCACCACTCATCCAGGCTGTTGGGAAACAGTAATATGGTTGATCCTCAACAAACCTATTTACGTAACAGCCCGAGAGGTGAGTGACAATTTCTTATTTTTTATTTTTTTTACTTCATACCTCCAACAGAATTTATGTTCTCTCTTGTCAACCTCCAGTTAGGTAATTCTTTCGTTTCCTCGTGCAGAATATCCCAAAACGCGTGTTAAAACTAATCAGAATATTGTCCTACGTTTAAAAATATGTCAGAAATATAAAATGCAATTTTTCGTATGATGTCTCAATTTCGAAAATTTATGAAAATGCATGCCTCTAACTGTTTCCGTCTGACTAATTTCACTGTGTGCTACTTAGTGTAACATTGTACATACGTCAGCCCAACAAAATATTTAAAAGCTGTACATTTAATTTGGTTACGTAATTGTAACTACCAAGTAGAATAGATATAAGTAGTATAAGGCGAAATTGGTCAGATAGAAAGTCTGACATCGCGAATAACGGGACGTCGTAAGAAAAATTGTGTTTTGCATTTTCCACTTATTTCATCATGTACATAGAATAATTTCTGCTCCGTATATACATCATCCCTATTGGAACATCCTGTATAATCACGAGCTACGAATCGCAGTACTTATTTTACACGCTTCCTGCATGAATAATGCCCAGAAGCCCGGCCGAAGTACCCCAATTTCCTTAATTATTCACCAGCCAAGAGTGGATAGTTTATCTATTTTAAACTGGGGAAGAAGAAGAAAGGTTGTAGCCCGGAAGTTCGCTAAATTTTACCCAGCAACTCACACACACACAAATCGAGGCCAGCGTTATTAATCTCTGGCCGTTGCAAAATTGATCGCGAGACAATAAATAATTTAATAAGATGTCAGCCGTGCTAACATCGATGTCCCAGAGTACATTACTTTCGAGATTCTACCTCGTGGCCGGGCTATTCTTGCCCACCTCCTCCTCCCTTTATTCCTTCCCCTCTATCCCCCTTTGACTCCTTACAGTAGGTCACAAAAGTTTAAGACGAAACAGTCAACGAGAATAAATTAATTGATTTATAAGAAACTAGCTGTTGCCCTCATACTTTTAGAATGCTTGCTTTAAAATCGGCGAATTTTCAAACAACCTTCCAACCCTTATTTTTCCTCCTTAGGAGCTAATTTTCCAAAAACGTTGAAAGACGTGTTTCCTTATTTCTAACCAAAAAACTAAGTAGTAACTTTCATAGTGCTTGCTTCCAAATCGGAGACTTTTCAAGCAAAGTTTCATCCCTTATTTTACCCCCTTGGTTGTTAATTTTCCAAAAACATTGAAGAACGTGTTTCCTTATTTCTAACCAAAAAACTAAGTAGCAGCTTTCATAATACTTGCTTCCAAATCGGAGAATTTTCAAGCAAAGTTTCATCCCTTATTTTACCCCCTTGGTTGTTAATTTTCCAAAAACATTGAAAAACGTGTTTCCTTATTTCTAACCAAAAAGTTAAATACCAGCTTTCACAGTGCTTGCTTTAAACTCGACAAATTTTCAAACAATCTTTCAACCCCTAGTAACCCCTTTAAGGGTGGAATATGAAAAGATTCTTCCTTAAAGAGTACCTACATCATAAAAGGAACCCATTGTCCAAATTTCATGTTTCTATTTTCAGTAGTTCAGTCTTCGCGATGATCATTTAGGTTAATCATTCAGGTTATATCTTTTTATAAGCATAAATAGCATAATAAACAAAATTTGCATTCTATGCTAATCGATAAATAATATTCTATCAGAATAACAATAAAAATGAATGTACAAGCAATATTTGTAAACCTTAAAGTACTGTGCTCTACATTGCCCTCTCGTCTTAAACTTTTCTCCGCTACTGTAGTACCCCTCCTTTCCCCTTTCGCCCCGCACGACGTCATTACTTAACAAGCTCTGCTTTATGGTTAAATATTGAACGAGGGAACGGCATCGTTACATCGTAATCCTAATCCCATTTCCAGCTTTACGCACTAAGGAAACTAATGCAAGGTCCCTCGAACAAACCGAAGGCGCCCCAGGGAAACAATTCGAGGCCGCTGCAGGATCTTCATTACAGGACTATACGGACGAACATCGATTTCCACAAGGTGAATTGCCCGGCTCTCTGTACAGCCAGCCGGCGCTCGATCGACTCTGCTAATTTTTCATGTCGCTAATGCGATTAGGGGCAAGTCGGGTCGCGCCGGGGTGGTCGCGAATCTTTTTTGCTTTTAACTGGAAAATAGAGAAATGCTGCAGAACGAGATAGAATCTTTTGGTCGTCGAGGATAAAATGATCGTTCATCGTGGTCGAAGAATTTTGGAAACGAACGTCCAGATATATTTACGTTTTACGCAAAATTTGAATAACTTTTGAGTGCATGGCTGTTTAAATTTATTGGAGCTACTGGCTTTAACGTTACAGCTTCGAAATGTATGATCCTATTTTTTTTACACATCTATTTAACTCGATACCGGGTCGTTTTTGACTGTTAATTGAAATTTTACTTATTGAAATTTATTTTTTATATCCAATGCTTAATTTTTTGGTAACCAATCTTATCTGACAGTGCTTACAATTCGAAGGAAGGAATTTATTTAAAAAATGTAAAATGCTGTAAATATATTCTTTTATTTATATGCTTATACCACTGCTTATATGCAATGTTATTTAATTTTATATTCAACTTTATATTCAAATCTTTGAAATTTCTTACACTTCATACCCACGTATATAGTATCTTCAGATTTTTTCCACGATTTAATCGACGAAGACTGCTTTCGTCCACGCTTAGGCTCAAGATTTGAATAAAAAGAATGATCCGGTATCAATGATCGATGAAAGACAGATTCTAATCGTACAAGATCAACCATTTCGAAGCTTCGCGACAGCTGAAACAAATCGAACTAACACCAATTTTTCGTTGTTTGTTCCTTGAACAGCGACCGGACGCGAAGTGTCCATCGATGGCCCAGGACATGCACTATAGAGGTAAACCAGGACATTATCCAGGCTCGAGCGGCCCCCGAACCACTTACCTTCTAACAAAGGGATCATCTCGATGAGAATCTGAAAAGATGACTTTTTCTTTCCAGCGAACACGTGGCAGGACGACGGATCCCTCTCGCACAACGGCGTTTAAATCGCGGACACCCACACGCGACCCACGGACAGAATCCCGGCTTCCAACGCGACAGGTTCACGCGCGATCGTCCCCTAAATGGCAGCGAACATTATCGTATAGGCTTAACGCTAGAACTACCGACGATTAAAGTGTACTAATTTGCATAGAACAGATCAAAATTGAAAATCACATGAAAAAAATATCGAATACACAGAAAACAAATCTTTATTTATACTTTCTACTACTATTTCTACTATACTTTATACTATTATAGTAAATTTTGGAAGCTTGGTAAAGTAAATTTATAAGGTTGTTATGTACAATCATCAATTCTTACAAACTTGAGATATTCCTTAAAAATCCCTGAATTAAAGTTTTGTTAAACACTAGAAATACCTAAAGTACATTTCTTAGCATGGAGGAGATGAAATTGAAAATTACATGAAAAATAAAATCTTTATTTATATGTTCTGCAGAAAATCATAGTAAATTTTGGAAGCTTTACTACAAGTGAATTTATAAGGCTGCTATGAATAATTGCCAATTGGTCATTTTGACTCTAGTAGTTCTAGTGTTAAGGAGGTCACGGTTCAGGGAACTCGATTCGTCCAACGGTAGACGCTCTGTAGATCTTCGAAGTCTGGTCGTCGCAAGTGGATAGAGCAAGAAGATATACAGTGGCTCGAAAAAGTTCGTGTATTCGTATCTTAACCCGTTGACATACGATGACGTCTGAGAAACGTGATTCATTTCATGTACAATTGTAGACTTTGACGTCTTCGAGATGTCAGCAGCTGTTTACATTTTGAAATGTTTCATACTTTACAAAACTACTAATTTATTATTTTATAACATTACTTAACATATCAATCTGATTAACTGTTACACAGCAATGCAAATTTCAAAATAAAATATTCTGTTTTTAAGCTTGCACGTAACTTTCAATTAAGCTAAATTAAATAGTATTTTACAAACACATTAAACTCCGATTTATTTGTATGTCAAAGGGTTAAAATTTGCCATAATTCGATTAATTAAAGATTGATCAGAGTTTCTTATTGGAAAATTGAAAGCGCTCCGATTTAATCGATAGGAATTCGTGATCTCGCCCAGGTTTTCCTTTGAAAACAATTTTATTGCTGCTCTGTATAAGCTTATAAGCTAATATGCAAAACGAATTTTGTTATAAGATTAAAAACACCTGGATTCGGTCGATTTAGTCGGGGACCATAATTGTTTTCTCCATAAACACAGATTTCAATTAATTTGTTCGTTCGCAAAAATCGAGATTGATCCGTGGGACGTTTAAGAGACTCTACCCTTAAAAATCGACACGTCAGCCGATAAACACAGTGAGCGTTGGTAACCGAAAACGGAGGAACAATCGACGGAGGTTCGCGTTTGTTTCGTCGGGACATCGATTCCCGTCGATCTCGAGCAGCTGCATCCCCGTTCGAAGAGGCGGGAAGATTCACGAGCTACCAGGGACGGGCACGGGTTCCAGAGGGTCGTTTCTCGAGCTATCTCGACGAACCGATTCTGACGGGGATGATAAGTGTGTTCGAGCGCCGCGGGAATTTGTATTTGTCGCGTGGACACCTTCAGGAAATCGTTCCCGTCGTTCTTTCGTGAAACAGGAAAGGCGCAAGATCAGGCCACGCGTGCCGGGAAACGTCCGCCTTGATCGGTATTAACCCTGTATGGGCCCGTCTAACTTTCAGGTCACATGCTAATTTATTGACATTTCAACAAATAATGTTTTTTTTTATGAGATGGCGTATATTAATTCTATAATGATCTATAATGTAAAGTTCTTTAAAATTTGTTTTCATTTGCATGTATAGGGTTATAATTGTTGACTTTCCGTTCCAGCAATTTTTTTATACTTGAAACAAAAATTCGGCCCATAGAGGGCTAACGAGCCTAATCGACTGTGTTTCTTGCCGATTCGACGAGTTAATACGTTGAATGCCAAGCTGTTTTTTTACTAAATGTCATTCTGTCTGTTTGTGAATAGAGAAAGTATTTTTTGGTATTGGTTTATTGTCAAAATAATGCAGAACATTACTAAATAAAATTACACAACGTCTAATAACAATACCAGCAACTATTTTTATCTCTTTATTTCTTAATGAGAAAAATTCATTTGACGTAGAAATATATTTTAACGTGTACCAAAAACAGTACACGTGTTAATTGAACCTCCATTCGCGTGTGATCGTCAATTAACAGTAGATGATTAGTTGGTAGATAATTTGTGGTGAAATTTTTGTAATAGAATTAATAGAATTAATTGTTTTAAAAATATTTTAATTCTCCAAAAATTCTTTCCATCCAGATACAGATGATTGATGTTCGAATAAGAGATTTACATGATAAAACTTAATTTCTTCTATTAAAGAATAAAATTCTCATTCAAATTATTCGTATTAAATTGAAATCAATACAAAACTTTGCTTATTTATTATAGTTTTATAAGAGTTCCTTCCTTTTTCGAATGCAGTTTTGAGTTACGTTCAAAAAGAGATCAATCCCGATGATTAACGCGTCGAATCAAGAGCAAGAATCACAGTCAAACGCTAGCTAGAAGAACATTTTTGTTTCCTATTTACAATGTATGTAAGTCGTTCCGTCGACATATGCCAAACAATCGAACGTCGTCCTTTCCCTCAATATTCTTTTATCTCCCCCCAACCAGCGAACAATCGTGTGCCTGTCGCTGCTAGCAGAAGAATCGCGCTCGTTCCGCTTCCGAACGAGACCGACCCCCGAAAACGCGAGAAGAGGAAGGGTTGAACAATCCGAATCAAAGAACAGCAAGGGGGTTGAATCGTCGACTTACCTGACAGGTTTTGTCAATTATTTTGTAGCCAATATACGTAAACGAGGCGTCGAGCGAACGGACGAGCGGAAACGTGTCAATGTAAGAATGTTCGAAACGACAAAAAGCGCGGAAGATGCAACGACGAGGGGAGGGGAAGGAAGGGGGTATTCGAATGTTCACGATTCTGAAAGCGGAACGAGCGATTCGAGGAGAAACACGGTTGGTTGTTCGAAAACGAAGGGTCGGTTGGTTGTTCGAAAGAGAAAGGGTTGAAACGAGGCGACGAGAGTCAAAGAACGAGCTAAATAGTTCGAAAATAGGGGCGTGAAAGAAGGGGTGAAATTAAGGAGACGAAGTGATCCGCAGTCAAAAAGGGAGGAGAGGGAAATAAAATTGGGTTGTTCGTAGCTTAGCCGAATGGACGAATGATCCAGCGCTTTTGTATATAATAAAGTACAGACACTAAGAAACCGTACGAGAAGGAACTACTATTAAAGAATAGGCGTAAGCAGAATTAAGAGGACACTTAGGGAGGGAACAGGAGGAGGACGAGTGTGTATAGAGACTCTAATGTTGTATCATACGAAAGTGAACGTTTAACGATTGTGGTTAATGGATAACGATAACAATAAACGCAGCGTTATATTGTACGATCACGTGTTTCCTGTGAACCCATAGAATTTCTTCGCCCACCCTCTCCCCTGTCTTTCTCCATGGAACTTGACGTTTCTTCGAATAATTGTTACTTAACGGGATAAACGTTCGACTTTCGAAATCTTGTTTAAGTTAAAAAACTTTCATAATCTAATGAAATACAAAACGAATAAAAACGAAATAGTAAAATTTAACGAAAGAATTTTTCCACCAGAAAAAATACAATTATTCGTAACATTATTACACACGATAGATGTAATTTAAACCAAATTATATTTTTTTTATTTATATCTTTACACTTCAACAAAAAATGGTATCTCTAAAATAACATTTCTAAAATTGGAATCGCAATTTAATAGCTGTTGGAAATAGAACAGCGAACAGTCGAGGAATTGTTATTGTCGAGCATTATCGAACATCGAGCCAAACGTCTTTGCCCCTCTTCTCAAAGTCACGTTGTTCCCAGCCACGGGCCAAAGTATCGGTCAGTCTAAATCGAACAGCGAAGCGGGTCGCGTCGTCAACAAACACGTGCTCACGGTCGCTCGCTGTTGTCATAACACGTGCTCGGTCTGTTCCTTATTATCAATACGAAATATAACACACGTACAGTGATTCACGAAATTGAAGAAATGGTTATTAAGTCCTATTTGAATTGAACTTATCCTCCAATTATTATTATTATTTTTTTTTTGTTATTATTATTATCATTATTTTTATTATTATTATTGTTAGTATTATTATTATCATTATTTTTATAATTAGTATTGTTAGTATTATTATTATTATCATTATTTTTATAATTAGTATTGTTAGTATTATTATTATTAATATTTTTTTATTATTATTATTTTTATTATCATTATTATTTATTATTATTATTACTATTTTTATTACTATTATTATTATCATTTATTATTATTTTATTATTATTATCATTATTATTATTGACGCTCGTTTATTATTTCATCGATCAATATGATTCGTAGTATAATTAAACATTATGCGTTAACCATATTTAATTGAATTTAATTCGATTACATTTACATTTATATAACATTTTATTTTAATCGACTCTATTATACCTACATTATATAATACTCAATTCGATCTAATTCAATTATGCTTCAGTTACATTTGATTCAATTGGGTTCAATAATTATATATTTAGCAACGATCGAGCATAAGGTACAAGAATTATCAAGTGAATCAATTTCGTGAATTCAACAATTTTCAGCATCGATGCTTCATAAACAATCGTGACCTACAAATCAGCGCGAAGTGCGTGTGTGCGTGTGTGTGTGTGTGTGTGTGTGTTCGATCTATACAAGTCACGTAGCGACTTTGCCCGTTCGCGTGATCGTGGATCCGCGAGCTATCGATAAGTTCGAGTAATTATTCGAAGAAACGGACGATCCAACGGAAGTTCCTTTATCTGGGACGAAGCCCAACGGGACCGGCAACGGTCCCTGTGAACCGGCGATCGAAAAATCCACGGTACATTGACAAATTGTCCGTGCGGAAATTGGGTTGTGAACGACCGAGCGAAGTTCGCGCAGCGAGGCTGCGTCTCATCCTTCATTAATTATCTGTCCCTTGTCGCGGCAACTTTCGACGACGGCGTTCCACGGGGGCCTGCTGAAGGTAAGTGAATTTTCATTTTACGAATTTCCACCGCGAAATTTTCACGCGGCGACACGCAGTCGATTTGGATGATCGATCGTGAACGATAATGCAAAATTGTTTGGACTTATACTAAGATCGCTCGTTAAGTTGTCCTTCGGGGCAGCTGTGATTTTTATTAATTCTTGTGGAAAGATAAAGCTTCTCTAAGTACAATGGAACACCTCTTATGTGAATATCTTGCCTATTATCCGAACATTGTGTCATCTAATAATAGTGTTTTGGTTTCAAAAAATTGTAGAATTTTGACGATGAGAAAGGTATAGGAAACATAAATATTTTTAAAAACTGTTAATTTTAATAATATCTATTCAAATAAATAAATTTTAGCTGTATTATTCGAAAATTCATTTTTCTGAGCAGTTTTGTTTCCCTATTAGTTCATATAAGAGAGGTTCTACTGTATTAACATTTTTTAATTATTCGTGCCAGTGTCTTTTCTTCATGGTAAAATAATTTGCGATAAATTTTTATTGTGATAAATTATTCTATTCTCTTTATAATCGTGCTAAACAGTACTAAACAGTATTCGTATTAAAGGTTGATTAATGCTGGAAGTTTTTAATGTATTACCTAGGTTTTACTGTTTTCGCGTTAAAACGTTCTGTTTCGGCTATTTACTAACTCGTGAGCGCTACAATGTAACTATAACGTGGATTCTAACGAGTTAACTAGAGACTGTAGTAGACTACAGCAGACCTCAATGACTTTAACAACTTTGGCCGAACAGGCAGCCTTCAGGGACTCGTCCAACTGACTGTCATAGTCTCTAACCACCCATCCTACTTCCACTGCACCCTTGACCTGTCAGAGATGCATTCCAAATTGAACTCTGTTATACGAAAATACAGTTCTCGTAGAAATATTTACAATAATCATTAAATTCAATACAATCAATTGAATATTCTTTATTTTAACTATACTGTCGTTATAACAAGACAGTAAAACTGTTAAATTATTAAAACGCCGTTAATTGTTGGCTATCTCAATAGTATATTACGTTTAAACTTTTTTACAACAATATCACATGTTTATTGTATAATATTTGAATCATAATCTATTTGATAAAGAATAAACTACATTAATATCAAAAGAATTCTTATTAATTCACATTGATTCGAACATCTAAACTAATAAGAAAACTAATCAGTTCGTATTACAGGCGTCCCTCGATTTTCGCATACAATTGATTCCTAAAAGTGTGTGCGAATGTTGAATTTTGTGAAAGTCGAGGGATGTAAAAATATATGCACCAAAAACTGTGTTCTAAAGTATTATTCGGAACAATATTATAGTCTGATGGTTAAAATCTGATGTCCCCTGAGAGGGAGCAACCCAGTAGCTTGCTCGATTCACGATGTCGCCTCAGAGGGACATCGTAAAGGTTTAACACTAGAACTACCGACAATTATAGTGTACTTATTTGCATGGAAGAGATCAAATTGGAAATTACATGAAAAAACATTGAATACATGGAAAACAAAACTTTATTTATACTTTCTGTAGAAAATCATAGTAAATTTTTTTTTTACCACAGTGAATTTATAAGACTACTATGAATAATCACCAACTGATCATTTTGACTGCTCTGATAGTTCTAGTTTTAAAAAATTGAATTTTTAAAAATGTGCGAAAGTAAAATGTGCTAAAGTCGAGAAACGCCTGTATTAGTCTCGCTATTTTCCTCACATAATACATTTCGGAAGTTTGATCACAGTCAATTTATAAAGCTGCCATGAATAATCACCAATTGATCATTTTGACTGCTCTGGTAGTTCTAGTTTAAAAAAAAATTGAATTTTTAAAAATGTGCGAAAGTCGAGGGGCGCCTGTATTTGAATTTATACGAACTTAATGAATGGTAATTAAAAATGAAACGGAGAATGGATCGATAGGCTTTTAAACGTGCCTGTCGCGATAATGTCCTGTAGAGCTAGCGCAGACGACGCGAGTCAACATAGCTCAAGGACGTTGACAGCCGTGACAAACGAAACAGCCCAAATATTCAATTTGCGCGTCGCGGTCCGGTCCGCAGGAGAATAGTCCGCGTCAGACAGACACGACAGACTTATCAGGACGTGGACAACGTCTGACGCGGGGATATTGGCGTGCCCGGGGCGGTGAAAGCCTCGATTACGATTCGATCGAGCTATTTTATCTCTCGCCTGTCAATTAGCCGTCCCCGACGCTGGCTAATTGTTCCAGACCGAGAACCAAGTCGTGGATTCTGCGACGCGAATTTACTTCTCCGTGGGATTCAGCCGTAGAGAGGTCGGATTCGTTTGAGAAAAGCAACCCAAATAAAGCACAAATAATTTGATTGAATTCAAATCGTTTCATATTAATAAGATTTTGTTGATTATCGCTTAATTATCCAGTGAAAGGTTATTTTTGCAACGACGTGTCTTTTTCTAATGAAATTAATGAGCTTAGCGGATACTTGAGGTGGAACATCACGTTTTCAGAATGATTAGTGATTTAATTTTTTTAACATTAATTAACTAAGCATTTCCTTGCATGCGAATTTTATGGAACACTAAAACATGTGTAGATTTCAATAAAAATAGTTGAACATGCAGTTTGTGGAACATTATATTTTTAATCGTTATGATGCACAGCGTGATATGAAGCTCAACGCTGTAATCTACTAATCGTTACTTTCTCGTTATACCACACGAAATAATTCCTATTTACCGTCAAACATCATCCTCCATTCAGTGTCCACGCCACAAACCATTAATTACTAATAGCGCAGGCAAAACCATCGTTGAAACCTATTATACTCTCTCTTTTTTCAACCTCGCGTAACTCCCTCGTGCTTCATCGAATCATTCCACTGATAACACCAGCGGAAAACTCGCGATCTCTTCTTTAAAACCGTCTTTGTTTCATCTTCCTGCGATGCTCCGTTCCGGAGATACGATCGTTTAAAGAGAGGCGTAATTTTCAATATATCACTGTCGCTGTCTCGCTCGCGCAACTCGGACCTCTCTCTCGCTCGCTCGCTCACTGACCTACCCCACGCGCGGTGCCCGCTAACGGACTCTGAGTCAGCGTTTTTTTTCCCCCACTATCGCTACTACGCAGCGTAAAAAGAAATGTGGGTCACGCTACTTCCGAGAATTTGGCCGCCATTCAATGTTTCGCGCGCCTCAGACACGCTGCACTTTGCGGCGCCGTATCTCGGGAACGGATAGAGATATCGACATGAAACAAAATCCGTTCTCCGGGTCATGGACTCCTTTATCCGCCGAGTGGATTTAGAGAAGCAATTTCCAGATTCTTGCCGGGTGAATTTTGCGGCCAATTTTCGAGTCACCTTGCGAGTAGTGTTTTGCAAGCTGTGGGAAACCCAAGAAGGTCGCGAAGCGTATTTTGGAGGATCGCAGAGGTTACTTTTAGTTGTAAAATTTAAGTACATTAGACGTGTTGAGATAATTAAATATTAAACTTATCTTTTGGTAATTAATGTAATGTTGAACATGTATTCTGAAGTGACTGTTTCCTAAGTGTTTTATTTAGTTCATCGAAAAGTTTTATATACGAGGAATATGTCGAAAATGGTTAGAAAACGCTGTCTTACAGGATAGTGGATGCAGAAGGTGTTTTTTCCCTCTGGTTAAGTTGTTTTTTTTTTTTTTAATAGAAATTTGTAACGTCTGTTATGCTAGTCGTTGGCGATTTATTTTTGGTTAGATTGCAGTGGTAGTAAAATATAAAACACGCGTGCAAAGAACGATCCCCTTTCATTGTTATTTATAAACATATTTTCGAACATTTGAAATAAATATTATATCTGGTGGGTTGTGTATAACAATATGGCGCTGAATAGAGTACTTCGTGCCCGCTTTTTTCGCGGCGTATTTTCCTTCCTTTTTTTAAAACGTTTAAAAACTGTGTTGCTTTTAACAAAAATATAACACAGCCTGTTTTTACAATTACATTGCGCGAAAGCTACCGTTGCGTCCCCGAAAGCAACCCCTTTATAAATGTTCAAGTTTGTAGGCACTCATTTTGCTGGTAAACAGAGCAAGCTAAAACGCAGTTACGCGGGAAACACAAACATAAAAAACAGAGAACCACGTTGTGTACTACAAAAATGTTTCACATTTATACCCAACTGGCTGACAAAAACTTCAAAAAAAAATCCGAGTAATTTCTAAATTACCTGCAGATCATCAAACATCATATTAACCATAAAGATCCTCCATTCCCCTTCGCTCGATACTCGAAAACCCTTCGTCCCTCGCGAAAATCTCTCAACTTTTCAACCCCCGGTCCTCTTCGCAGAAAATTTGATGAACGATTAAAAGTGTCAAAGAACTCCCATCGATACATCGCAGCCGCAAGTGTCACTCGAGAGACGGGCAAAGCAATGAGCAACCGCGTCCCTCGTCGATAATTACGTCGACCTGGCTCGACACAGGGTAGAGGGAGCAAAGAAGAGAGCGAAGAGGGTGAGTTCGAGGGCGTGCTGAGTGGCGAAGTCGCGAACGAGGTAAGAGGATGAACGAGATATGCTTACGAGGCTTCAAGTCCCTCGAAAGACAGAGAGGTCTCGTCGTTGCTCGCAAAGAGAACCGGATGAAGAGGAAAGAGGAACGGAGAGGTGGGAAGAACGAGAGAGGGAGAGAGAGGCAGAGAGATACTCGATTGAAGTGAGAGGAAGTGGCTGTTCGCGCTCTTTTATGGAAATTAAGGATGTGATTTCGGTTCCCGCGGGAACAAGCGTCATCCTCTCTCGCTTTCCGCCTTCGACCAGCTCTCCTCTGAGGCCTCTTCGTGCCTCCGCGGCTCGCCATTTTTTATAAAGCACTCTCGCCGCGTCGATACGGCAAATTGTAAATTGATTTCACCCCCTTTCCCAGCTGGATTTCCCGCCGGATGAGAGCTCGGTACGCGGTCGCGCTAGTGCACGACCGCTGACTATGGAGTATCCGTCTTCCCTTTATTTTCTTACCTCCGTGTCGCACTTTTAAGGCACCGATGAGAGGATGGCGCCATAAGGTGTTGAAAGACTCTGGAAACTTACTGTCGGATTGCGAATTTTTATGCAAATTGATACTTTCATTATTTCGTCCTTTAACTATTACATCGATATTAAATATAAATCTATAAATTAAATTAATATTAAATATAAATCTATAAATTAAATTAATATTAAATATACAATCTACACTTTATTTGGAATATTTTGTACATTTTTATACATCCTTCGAATTTCTGAATTTTTCGTAGATGCCTAAAATTTGGATTCTATTCTCAAATTTATTTATTTATTTATTTATTTATTTATTTATTTACGGGCGGAAATCGTTTGGTGTATAAAACAGGAAAATTAGTAGGTGAGTAAATTAACATACAAGACGGTGTTTGAAAGAATGAATAGATCCGATAAAATTGACAGAGTTCCAAATCTTATTGGCTGTTCTTATAATGCGGATAATACAATTATTTTGACCGTACAAAGTTCGGTATAATTCCTTTAATGCTCTATAATAATTGCACGATTGATATTAATACGTAATTACAATACTATTTTCAATATTTCTACTGTTTTAATCTAGTATTGCAGTGGTACCAAAAAGTGTAACTTTTTCTCGAACGATTACACAACTTATAATAATAACGATAACCAGAAAGACCGTAGAATAATTATCCGTGAGGTTGGTGTCCCTGTAATCGAGTCGACGATTAAACTACGGGTCCCTGAAGTTCGCAGTGATGAACGGGTAGATTCGCAACGGTCGGTTGTGAAAGCTACTAATTTTTCGAAAGTTAAACTGAGTCAGTGCGGGAAATACGACGATCTGCCGGCTGAGGTACGAGTACGGGACCCGACTGAAATATCACGGCCACCGGGTAGCGTGTTTGCGATCTATTCTTGGTCCGACCACTAAATTTCTCACCGCGCCCCTTCTCGCGATAGCGCTTGAAAAAGGCCGTGGGATATGTTCGATAACGCTTCGTTTGCAAACCGGATAGGTAGATCTCATGCCATCCCATTATAACCTTGTTTGAAATATTCGCTTGGAAATTATTTGCAGACCTCTGCGGGTGACCTACAGCTGCGTATTCATTAACCTTTTGTGCTCGAAAGGTGATTCTTCCAGCTTCAAAAATTTTCTGACTCAAAGTATTGAAATTACACACCACTGATGTTAAAATTGATTTCATTCGATTAAATAGTACTGAAATTTTTAAATATGACTGATCGCATTCAGATACTTGTAAAAATTGAATTTGATTATGAAGAATCATCTGTAAGGCGCAAAGGGTTAAAATGCAATTACCATCATAAGTATAATAATACTTGCAATAATAATAATAATAATTGCAATAATTATAGAGTAAACTCTATAAACGTAGCAATTATATAAATATATAAATTATCTGATCACAATAACCATATAAGCACAAATAAAAATTTTCACTTACCTGTTAAAAATAAAATTAGAGTTACATAATTACAAATGTCATCGCTAACAAATAAGTTAATTAAAAAGAATATAAAATATCCCGAAAATTTTCCAAAGTAAACTTTCCCCTAATTTTAAACGATACGAGTTTATGAAAAACAAATTAGAGTTAGTCACAAATATTATCAACAAAGAACAATCTAAAAAGATACGAAATTTCCTGAAAACTGACCAAGGCAAGCTTTCCCGCATTTTTTAAACGACACAAGTCATAACTCCGTAACAACGTCGAAAACTAAAAAAATCTGCAGGACGCAGAAAAAACAAAATTGGAGTTAATCACAAATATTATCAACAAAAAAAAAATTTAAAAACACAAAATTTCTTAAAAATTCCCCAAGGCAAGCTTCCTCGCCTTTTTTAAACGATACAAACCATAACTCCGTAACAACGTCGAAAACTGCACGAATCAGCCGGACGTATCGTCCAACAAGATCAGCGAGCGCCCGAACAACTTTCTCGTTCCTCGGCCAGTCGATAATCGATTAACGAGGAGGACCTAATCCTCGATGATCAACGAGGTCCGCGGTTAATCGGGCCGTTTTTGCCAGAGGAATTGGATCTTCGTCCGCGACGCCGCCCGTTCCGTCGTTCTCCGTCCCGACGACGGCCATCCGATCCGATCCGCTCCGTTCCGCCGCGACGCGGTTCCGTGTGCGGCCCCCGTACGTGTGAAATGAGGTAATAAAAATATTACGAGGACCCCTAATCTTTCCCGTATAATGGTATCCATAATTCCTCGCCCGCGTTGCGGAGGCGCGATCGCAGGACCGATCCCGTGCTCCCCTTCCGGTTCCCGTCCGTCTTCCGGTCTATTGGACATAAACCGCGACAATATAGCGGTGGGTGTTAACGTTGCCCACCCTGCCGGATGTATACTTATGATACTCGCCTGTTTTCGTTCGATCGTTCGAACAGGATAGCGTTCTTCCCGATGCCTCTTTACCGCGTGGCTTTTGATGAAAATTGGAAATCAGATGCTTTAACTCTTTGAGTACTGCAGAAATTTTTCATACATTTGCGAAAAATACCGGCGATTTTTATTCGGTTTTGCAGTGGTATGTTTTCTGTCAAGGTCAATTTTAAAGTATTCTTTTAGAAATTTTTACATTATTATTTAAAGTATTTTTTCTGAAATTTTTACATTATTATTTAAAGTATTTTTTCTGAAATTTTTACATTATTATTTAAAGTATTTTTTCTGAAATTTTTACAATTATTTAAAGTATTTTTTCTGAAATTATTATTATTTAAAGCATTCTTTTAGAAGTTTTTTCATTATTATTTAAAGTATTCTTTAAAAAATTTTTCCATTATTATATTTGTAAGTAATTCTGATTTGTTTTCTGATTTAAATTTTTACATTTTACATAGTTATATTAGAATATAATTTGGATCGCAAGATATAAAAAATATTGTGACTATTGCGGAAGAGACGGAAAAGAAAAATGGAAAAGGAATGGGAAAGTGTTTCGTCTGGGGCCTACTAGTGAATTCATCAGTAGTACAGTGCTTATTGCTATGGCATAGAAAATTTATTCTTCGATTTACCGTGGAAAATTTATTATAGTACTATAATAAATATAGGAAATTTATTATGTTATGTTACGTTATTATATACATTAGGAAAAGAATTATAAATCATCGAATTTCATCTTTACAAATTTCCCCAGTGAACTTTGGATTTTGATGCATTTCCTAAAAATCTTTGGTACCCACGTAGAAAGCAAATATACAATATGCAACGTTTAATTGAACTAAGTCTCTGTCAGTGTTCCATTTATCTACCCACGATCTCAATCACTGGAATTTACATAAAAATCCGCATCTCTACTCGTGACAATAAAAACGCCATCCCCCTCGATCGCGTAGCTTCGATTCACGATGACAGCCGAAGCCGCTTAAGAGTCGATACAAAAACCGAATGGAATAATTGAGAAAGAAAGTCGAAAGCGATATAAAACGAGGAGATCCACGAACAATGGCGATCGTGTACCGAACACCTTTTTCTTTTCGTTCGTCAGCTCTCGATCCTCTGCTGAAAAAGGGGAAGAAACGGGAGGGGATCGGTGGTCCGTTTGAAAGGAACCGAAGAGAACAAAGACGTTGCTTTTTTCCGGGCCTTATTGATAGCCCTGGCATAATACAGGCACGTGATTTAGATCCCGTTGGATCCGCGAGACGCTCCGTGTACACGCGGGATACCAAATCGTTCCTATTCGACGACGAGGAGGAATCGGCTTACCCGCCACAATGGCCGCCCGGAAAACGGTTTTCCTGGCAGCCCTGGAAAGGGCCAAACCTCCATAACAGACTTACCACGTTCGAACAATTCGACCTCGCAGCGTTGAAAAGCTTTGCCTCCCCTTTCAGCGCCGTCCCCTCTGCCCACACGATGCCATGGCTACTGGCGGACTTCCGGTCGCTCAAAGAAGTCCTCAGCGTCGCGCCGCGTTGATGAGAATTGATTAATTAATTCTCCGTGAATCGATGGTTAGGGACGGGACAATTTTAACGCGTACAGTTTTTTTTTTTTGCGTGGTGTGAAAGGTACGGAAGGTTGACGTTTTGTGAATTCGGAGAGATTTTATGGAAATTTTGTTTTGAGAATGGATAGATAGTGAAAGATTTGTAATTGTTAGAAGGTAGTTTCTGTAATATTGTAGGACTAGTGATGTATTAATTTTTTTTTATAGTATATTAGTATAAATAGTACATGTCTCTCAAGTGTAAGGCTAGTGCTGTATTAATTATTTTTGGTAGATTGTATTTTAGTATAAATAGTATTTCTCTCTCAAGTGTAAGGCTAGTGCTGCATTAATTATTTTTATTAGATGGTATTTTAATATAAGTAACATATCTCTCTGAAGTGTAAGACTAGTGCTGTATTAATTATTTTTATTAGATGGTATTTTATTATAGATAGTACATGTCTCTTAAGTGTAAGGCTAGTGTTATATTAATTATTTTTGATAGATGGTATTTTAGTATAAATAGTATATCTCTCTCAAATGTAAAGGTAGAGCTATATTAATTATTTTTGTTACATGGTATTTTAGTATAAATAGTATATCTCTCTCAAGTAAAGCTGTGAAATTTTTAATGTTTTATCTTTTCCATTTATGGTAGTTTCCTTGTATATTAATAGATTATTATTACTAGTAAAAAAATAAATAAATAAATAATAATACCAGTGTCGAATAGAATGTAATATGATAATATAACAGTGTTATTAAATTATTTTGTATAGTACTCAAGCAATAGCACTTAATTTCATCATAATATTTATACTTGGATTACAGAATGCGGGCAACAGATTCCACAGTACCGAAAACTTTGTTAATGCTTGTTGGTGCATCTTAAGCGATAAAATTTATGCGAGGCGATAAGCGTTCAGACCAGCTTTCGACGGAAGTTAAGTTTCGATCGAGATACGCATTAGTAGTTTTGCTGGGACACAGAGAAGACGCGTTGTCGCCGGGAAGCATTGTAAAGTTTCCACGGTTACAATGCTCGCCGTTGCTTTATTACGGTTGATGAAAAAGCGCCACGCTTTCTCATGTTTACGACACTTTTATTACGAAAACAACCGTCGGTCGTGGACCGGGGGCGGAGGGGGGGCACCGATAGTTCCCCGTTAAACTTGTATTAACTTTCATGAAGCTCCCCCGGCGAGTACATTAACGTGGACCGCGAAATTCGCGGAAAACTCGAGTTATCGGTTTTTCAGTGGTCACACACCGAAACGCATCGATCTTCCGGTGTCGATTATCTGAATCTCAACGTGTTAATCATCCCCCAAACTCCTCGACCGCGAAATATTCAATTTTCACACCTGAAAGTTCTCAATTACAGCTTTGTTGCTTCACTCCAAACCGGAACTGTGAATATTCTCTCCTTTAACACTAGTTTTACACGACCCGTCAATTTAATTTCAAGAGCAAAATTTGCAACAACAAACGCTAGTATTTTCAATACTTTTCATTAACTTTTTTTATTGGCGGACTGATACGAGTATATCCTAATTTATTTCCTTCTCAACTCTGGAATTTCAAATTCTGTATGATATATATATATCAATTTTTTAATATATGTATATTAGAAATAGATGGACAAAAAGTATCCGTAAATCTAGTGTTAAAAGCTGTACCAGTTCCGTTTTCTAAGTACTTGCTACGATCGAAGAAAGAACAGAAACAGAAACCGGTTTGGAATCGAACCGCTGCAGATCGATTTTCTTTGAAAACATTCGGCCGTTTAAAATTTCTCGTCCGAAGCTCGCGAAGCTCTTGAGACTCTTACTTCCGGGAGCCGCAACTTGTAATCAAATGAAACCTTGCCCCGGGGTAAAAAGAATCCGCCAAGTTCCGCTGTAATTACAGCGAAAGATCCGCTCGGGCTACTTGATTATAATAGAATTTCAATGGGAGCTCGTCGAAACCGTTTCTACGTTCACGGGGTGAACGTCGACGGCCGGGGCGGGGTGGTGGTGGTGGGGTAATCGAAAAACTGACGGTCAATTATTTAAGCGATTCCCATTAACGGCGGTGTCCCTATCGATGTATATCTTTAATCCATTTTCGTTCGTGCATCAATTAACCCATCTATCTCCATTCACGATGGACGTCGAGCCAATTAAATAAATTGCCGGCAGCGCTCGTTCCTCCCCTGGCCCATGCCCCGTGACGAAATGGAAAAATGCCTGGTACCAATTTCCAAATAATACAGAGCACGGATATCGATCGGGTAGAGGCGATCGAGAGAGTGAATCGTTCGAAACTGGATTCGCGCTCTAATTCTGGGAAGGCAAGGACCTGGGGGGGGGGGGAATATGATGTGCAGAGTGCTTGTTAAATAGAGATATACTAAAATATAGAAAATGGGGGATAGAGAAATGTAGAAACGTGAAAATTATAGAAGTGTAGGGATTCAGAAATATAGAGATATAGAAGTATAGAAACATAGAAATATAGAGATATAGAAGTATAGGAATATAGAAATATAGAAATATAGAAATATAGAAATATAGAATTACAGAATTATGAGATTATAGAAATATTGAATTATAGAATTATAAAATTATAAAATTATAGAAATATAGAAATATAGTGATATAGAAATCTAGAAATATAGAAATATAAAAATATAGAGATATAGAAATATAGAAATATAGAATTATAGAATTATAAAATTATAGAAATATAGTGATATAGAAATCTAGAAATATAGAGATATAGAAATATAAAAATATAGAGATATAGGAATATAAAAATATAGAGATATAGAGATATAGAAATATAGAAATATAGAAATATAGAAATATAGAAATATAAAATCACAGAATTATAGAAATGTAGAGGTACAGAAATGTACAAATAAAAATGTTAAAACTTCCTGGCTGAATGATTCTTTATTCAGTGGAATTCTTCCTGATGGAACGATGTGGATACATAGCTTCGCATACGTTACGCGGAATCGCTGAATAAAGCATTAACAGTTCTACTTTAACGCGAATAATCCCACTTTGTTGGACGGAGAAATTTCGCAAAATCGTCGATGCGCTAAATATTGTTTCGCATTACTTTTTCCCATGCAAATTATTCTGCGGGTTTGAAAATTGACTTGAGTTAAACACGGCTGAGCCGTACGGCGTGATTAAATTAATTTTAGGTCCGCATTAATTTGCCAAACAAATGAATCTCATCGCGCGCAGAAATCCGCCGCGTTATTTCGTACCGCTGTTACCCCAATTATTTTAATTACTTTCTGCGTTCGCTAATACGATTTTATTACAACGAGAGCCGAATATCTGCTAAGCTCCCTCGTAACATGATTTCGTTCCTGTGTTACACGAGAATTATTAGAAATTAATTAAAATCAATACACCGATACCGGCTGCAAATACCGATGCAATTTCGGTATTTCGGTTACGAGGTTCTCTCGAAAAATCCAAAATGAACTGTGGGTATTAACCGTTTCGATAATCGATTAATAAAATACTGAAAACACTGCGAAAAGAAGTCTTACGAATATTTGGAATAAAATTAATATCTGTATAAATATCGAAAATAAGATTGTTACAATAGCACAGTCAAATATTCAAAATATAATACGAAAGATAAATACTAATAATCTATTAATAAGTATTAAAAATCCCTGGTTCCACCAATCACCGTCCCAAGGAGTCTATTTCTTAGCTAAATTTCCGGAGTGTCTTCAAAACTTTCCCAAGGGTCCATTTTCCCCAAGTATTGTAATCGGCGAAGGAGAAAAATGAACGCGAGGCAAAGAGTGAAACAGCGGCCGGGTAAAAAAGGATTAAAGGGTCATAAGAGGTCCTCGCGGAGCGTTCTTGCGGTGATTCCTCCGAAAATGCTTGGAAGTTCCGGAAAACAGAACTTCCGTCGTGAAGAAGGGGGTCGTGGAAAATGCAGGACGAAGAGACGAGGAGAAAAACAACGGCAGACAGAGAGGAAGCAGCGGGTAAGGGGGAGGAGGAAGAAAAAGAAGAAGAAGAAGAAGACGAAGAAGCTTAGGAGGAAAGTTTTCAATTCACTTCGCCACTTGCGATCGACAAAGGATGTCCTCTTTCCGGCTCCCCTTCTTTTTCTTATCGCCGGAACTTCGAAAACTGTCGCGTTTCCGGGCCAGCTTGTAGCTTCGTGAATATTTTTCCAAAGAACAACGATTACTTGCGAGCACGTGCCGTGTAATTTCGTTCCGCGATGCAGTCGATCCTTAAAACGTGATCCCGTGGGACTCGCGCGAAGCGATATTCAATCTTGCTCCGCAAAATATTTTGTGGCGCTCAGCTGTCCGTGATATCGCTTCTGAGTCGTTCAGATACCCATGAAACTGGAAAACTTTCGTTGAGGAAAATGGTTTGCAAGTAGTAATAGTCGATAGATAGCGAAACGCTTCGCATTTTTAATGTAAAATCGTTTCAAACAAAAATGTTATCAATTTCCTAATAAACTATACCTACAAGTAGCATGTACTCTTGATGCCAATGATGATCTAATTCTCCTATTAACGTGTTTCATTTTAACCCTCTATGGGCATGTGTAACTTTCAGGTAACATGCTAATTTATTGACATTTTAACAAATAATTCGTTTGTTTCGTGAGATGGCGTAAACATATTAATTATATAATGTTCTATAATACAAAATTGTTTAAACTGCAAATTTTTTTTCCTCTGCATATTTAGGATTATAATTGTTGATTTTCCGTTCAATCAATTTTTTTATATTTAAAACAAAAGTTCGGCCCATATAGGGTTAATAACACCACTATACAGTAGAATTTCCCATGTATGAACGAAGAGGAAGACAAAAGTGTTCTGATAGAAGAACTTTCATATAATAAAATAGTCACTTCTTCTTATACCATAAATTTCATATATTTGAATGGTTATTATGAAGATTAACAGTTTGTTCAGTAGCGGGCAAAAGTTTAAGACCAAAGAGTCAACGAAATTAAATTAATTAATTAATAAGGAATAGCATGATAAACAAAATTTGCATTCTGTGCTAACCAATAAATAGCATTCTATTATAATAACAATAAACATGAATGTACAGACAATATTTTCAGAGCGTAAAACTACATTTTACATTATACAGTCCTCTCGTCTTAAACTTTTGTCCGCTACTGTATGTCATATATTTTTCTACCGTTGAATTTCATGATTTTGTAAAAATAAAAAACTACTAGTAGATGTAGATATAATATCCAGATAATGTATATTTGGATAAGCAAAAATTCTACTGCACATATGAACACATTTTAAAGTAAGTAGTAGTGGACCCTACCTAGTCAGACAAGCCTCTCATCCATACCACAAAATCTTTCGAAATAAAACTATTATTTGTAGGAGTCTTTATTTGTGGGTTGTTACACGTTTGTGTATTATGAATGAATGAGTGAATGATAGATCGACTGCGATAGATCCACTGCGATAGATCGACTGTATAACTGTGTTGTTGCGCCCAAGAAAGTTCTGTATTCATATTTCCTGGACACGTTGAAAGGGGGAAAATGTGGAGACATGCAAGGGACTCTGCGAGTATTTTCCGGATTCTAATGAGGCTGCAATCAAACGTCCATGGTAATGAAGGTCGGCTGGCCATTTGGGCCGAAGGACGGGCCGACGTTCAGGCCCCGTTGTAAAGCGTTTGATGCAGCCCCATAGAACACCCGCAGGGGTTCCATGTCACCACATATTAATTTCCAACGAGCTAAACACCCAAGAAATCGTCTCGTTACCACTACTTCCATGACATTCTCTAAATGAAACATGATCAAGCGATTCGACACGGTGATGAAATAATATTACAGAACAGTTTCAAGCGCGGCTGGTAGGAGGTTGCATACCTTAACGAGTCGTCGATCAACAGTTTCACGCGTTCGATAATGAAGGACGAAAGGGCGGGTTTGGGGTAGGGGTAGAACTAATTTCCGGGAAATTTACAGATCGTTCGCGTGCACACAAACGAATGTTGACGTGAATTTTCATACAGACGTCTCGAGTGGTTTTAACCAACAAATCGCGGTGAATTTGTAACGACTGACAGGCCGCGGAACGTGTGTACCCACGCACGCACGCACGCACATGCGTGTTGTACTCCCAATAATTAATTCTCTAAACGTTGGAATCGTTCAGCCGTTACGACGCGAAAATGTTTGACTGTCCGGAATTCCTGCCGACGTGAAACGCGTTCAGAGGGGAGGAAAAAAGAGATAGAGAGGGTGGAAGAGAAAAAGGGGGAAGAGAGTCGGCGATTGGAGTTCTTTGTGCCGTTGCAGATTTCCCGAATATTTCCAGCGACAGCGAGGGAAACGTTTCGAAATACCATCGACGGCGGGTGCGTCAAAATTTTCGGCGCGATTATTTCGAGAAAACTTGTTGATTGCATTTTTCCCTGCGCACCATAAATATACGACGCCTTTCGAAATCGATCGAACGATTTATTTTTCACGAAATCTGGTTGCGAACTTGTGTTCAACCGTTTCTGAAACGAATGCCACTTGCAACGTTTTACGGAAACCTAATGTTTTCGTTTTTGTATATGTGACAGCGATATTTTTAATATGTTATAATTTTAATATTATTAATATTGTGTATATAAATATAGTGTTAGGGAGACCGGAAAGGAATGTCGTTTCTGTCATTCCATCTTTAGATATTCTGCTCAAAAACCGATTGATCTTTATCGATCCGACATGGAAAATTTGCACACTGGATGGCAAAAGGTTGATAATGATGGTGGTTACAACATTGGGTGATTAAAAGTAAAACTCATTAAAAATTTATGTGTTTTAATTTAATATAAGAAAACGACATTACTTTCCCCCAAATGTAATTTTAATATATTTATAAATTTAATATTGTTTGATATTAAAATTAATATAAAAGGCTGGCGGAAAACTCGTACGCCCATTTTAATTTTTATCGCACAAAGTCGTGAGAAATTATTGATAAAGGATAAAGAATCGAGGAAAGGACGAATATATTCTTATACTTCCCCCCATAGATCTTGGTTCATCTTCTGTAAAAGGAAAATCTCTCGCTTGAACCCACTGTCTTACTATGATTCAAGCCTCAAAAACCGTTGTCCTCTTTCCACTCGAAGACACTGCTCTGCAAACTGAACTCCTTACAGGTAATCCCACTTCTGCTCCCTCTGTATCATCGGTAAAAGGGTGCATCCTCGATACAGCAGCAAAAGAAAGACCACCCTGCCGCCTCCCTGTAGAAGGGAAAGGTCTGCTAAGTAGCCTAACTGATGAGACCGCTAGCAAACCCTTAAGCAAACGCATTTCTTTCCTACCTCTATCCCTCTGCACAAGTTTCCTTGAAGAAAATAAAAAGTAAAAGGAAAAAATAGCAGTTACAATATTAACGTCTTCGCTGATAGCCTAATCAAATAATAAAATTACTGAAAATTAGATTTACCATTTATGAGAAACTGAAATGAATAAAAAATCACAGAATGCACGTAATTTACAAAATATGGAATACAAAATATCATAAACAAATCACAAGTTATAATATTTACCTAATAAAAAAAAAAAATCTCTGTCCAAATTCCGTTTCTTTATTTGTTCCCGTAAAAATTTAAATTTGCATTAAACTTATAATTCCACGTATAACCATGTTGATAATTGAACGGTGATACAATTAAAAGAGAATAAAAATCAGAAAACGAAATAGTCGATGAGTTCACTAGCAAACCCTTAGGCAAACGCATTTCTTTCTTACCTCTATCCCTCTGCACAAGTTTCCTTGAAGAAAATAAAAAGTAAAAGGAGAAAATAGCAGTTACAATATTAACGTCTTTGCTGATAGCCTAATCAAATAATAAAATTACTAATAATTAGATTTACCATTTATGAGGAACTGAAATGAACAGAAAATCACAGAATGCTCGTAATTTACCATGGAATACAAAATATCATAAACAAATTATAAGTTATAATATTTACCTAATAAAAAAAAATAAATGTGTGTCCTAATTCCGTTTCTTTACTTATTCCCATAAAAATTAAACTTATAATTTCACTTATAACCATGTTGATAATTGAACGGTGATACAATTAAAAGAGGATAAAAATAGGAAAACGAAATAGTGATTCCAATGGTAATATTTTCTATGGAATTCGATAATAAAATTCCATTAACGGTGATAATAATCGAACGGTAATGCAGTTTGAGAGAGAATAAAAGTGGTGAGTGGAGAACCAACCCCCTCCCTCAAACTAAGTTCGATGTATCGCTGTTTATTCTGCAGCGAGTTCAGCTGTTGCAGCTTTCTTCGTTCGGCCCCGGGGAGGACGAAATCCATTTACTCTTCATTACGAAATAATGAGGGGTGGATTAATAAGCGAGGACGCAGTCGGAGCCCCGGGAACGGGGAGGGGCGGGTAGGGAGGGTGGAGTGGAGGTGGGCAGAGGAAATTTCAATTCGTGACAGAAGAAACGTTTCGCTGCCGCTTATGAATTTATGGATCGCCGCTTGCGGCAAAGTTTGTGACACTGTCACGAATCGCATTGGCTGTTAAACTTTCGAATGTAAAATGAAAATTCACGCGAAACTTCGAGCTTTGAATAGATTCGCGCGTTCGCGTTGTTTTAACGATTAAACACATCTTCGATCAGTTGATATTTTCATTTGTAGTATAACATTTTAAGTTCCTGTTTTATTTCTTTCTTTGACCTTTCAAAGATAAAATTAACTTAATTAACTTCAGATGAATTGGATAGTATAAAATTGGAAAATCGTGTAACCTTTCAAGCTTCAGCTTTAACTAACTCAAAGTGTGAATGTGTAAATACTGAAAAATCTAAGATGAGCATAGAATTTCGAAATTTAATTTAAGAATTCACTAATATCCAATTTTAACAATTCTCCAATCTTTTTAACCTATTCACTGCCAACTACGAAATGTTTCGTAGTTTGTGCCACAAGTTTAGACTAATTCCAATTGGTCACAGAATAAGTTTACAGCCGTTTAAGTTAAGAATTATTAGAAAGGATAAACGAACGTTACCTTTCAAACTTCAGTTTCAACTAACTCAAAGTGTGAATGTGTAAATGCTGAAAAATCTAAGATGAGCATAGAATTTCGAAATTTAATTTAAGAATTCACTAATATCCAATTTTAACAATCCTCCAATCTTTTTAACCCATTCACTGCCAACTACGAAATGTCTCGTAGTTTGTGCCATAAGTTTAGACTGACTGCAATTGGTCACGGAATAAGTTTACAGCCGTTTAAGTTAAGAATTATTAAAAAGGATGAACGAACGTTACCTTTCAAGCTTCAGCTTTAACTAACTCAAAGTGTGAATGTGTAAATACTGAAAAATCTAAGATGAGCATAGAATTTCGAAATTTAATTTAAGAATTCACTAATATCCAATTTTAACAATTCTCCAATCTTTTTAACCTATTCACTGCCAACTACGAAATGTTTCGTAGTTTGTGCCACAAGTTTAGACTAATTCCAATTGGTCACAGAATAAGTTTACAGCCGTTTAAGTTAAGAATTATTAGAAAGGATAAACGAACGTTACCTTTCAAACTTCAGTTTCAACTAACTCAAAGTGTGAATGTGTAAATGCTGAAAAATCTAAGATGAGCATAGAATTTCGAAATTTAATTTAAGAATTCACTAATATCCAATTTTAACAATCCTCCAATCTTTTTAACCCATTCACTGCCAACTACGAAATGTCTCGTAGTTTGTGCCATAAGTTTAGACTGACTGCAATTGGTCACGGAATAAGTTTACAGCCGTTTAAGTTAAGAATTATTAAAAAGGATGAACGAACGTTTCATATAATAATATTTTTGTTTAATATCACTTTTTATTATCAAAATAATAACCCACATTTTCTTTAAAATAAATTCTTGGCGTCCAGGGCAAAACGCACTAAATTTGCCTGGCAGTGAATGGGTTAAATAGAAGCTCACAGAAAACATAAAGAAAGGCGTTAAATCGATCTGAAAGCTCAAAACATTCAAGAAACACTAACTCTATAATCACCAACACTCGATAAGATACCTTTCAAAGCAATTAAACGAATCATATACTCCGAAGTACTCGTACCTCTCAAAACACTTCCTGAAGAACGAATCTCCCCCTCACAGAAGGATCACAAAATATCAACGCTTATCGAGAAGAAAGCACGTAACACAGCCTGTTCCCGGCGACGCTTATCTCAACCAGGGAGAAAAGCTCGTGGAGCAGCTTAATAAGAGCCGCGAGAAGAATCGCGAAGATAAGAAGCTGCGAATGGGGAGAAGGTGGGTGAAAAAAGTAGTGCTCGACGCGTCGAAGGAATCAGCGTTGTGCATAAATTACGCAACGGGGTCGTTGATTTGCCGGCGTTTAACGCGGTTAATGGAAATTTAATGCACGCTCCCGCCTCCTCCGCCACCCCTCCCCCGCGGGGGTAACAATAAATAACCCCGTAGATAAGGCGGCCGATAACGCCGCCCAATGAGTCGTCGAAGAGTCGCCGAGGTTAAGGGATGAAGGGACAGCAACGGCGGCTCGATAGAGGAGAGAGCTTTCGAAGGGTTGGTGGAGGGTGGAGGGTGGAAGGGGAGCCGTTTTCTTGCCCGCCCTCGAGCGTTCCGCGCAAACGAAGATAACTCGAATAAATGTAAAAGGGGAAACGGCTGACTTTCTTCTAAGTGAAAATCGATGGAGTTTTATTGTGTGTCGAGGCATCGCGAAAACTTACCCTCCACCCAACCTCTTAGCCTTGGGGAAGCTTTTGGATCGCCTCTATCTGTTACTCTCCCGCTTCTTTATTCGTTTAGAGTGCTCGAGGAACGATCGAAACTCGATAACGTTCGACGGTCGAATAATTTTGTGTTGGTTAGGGGAGGGGGACGTCCTATGTTGACCTGTTGGTTGGTTATTTGGGTGAAGGGTATTTGCGGGGGTGGGGGTTATTTTGGTACTCGGTATGCTAGGGAGTATGCGAAATTTCTGGGACGAACTGTCACGTATTACTGTCTTAATGCGATCGCGATTCGTCGGGGTGAAGTGGACCACGTCCGTGTTCCGCTTTCAGATGCAAACGAGAGAGGGATTTCGTGGTGGTTGTTCGTGTGAAGAAAGCTACGGGGGCGGTTATAATGCGGGGAGCTTTCCGATGTTGGGTTATGTAAGTTGAGTGAGTCTGGGGGGAAATTAATTGAAAATTTATTAGTAATATAGGGGTTGTAAAGCTGGAGAATTGTACAAATATAGAAATATAAAAATATACGATCACAAAACAAAATAATATTTGACTGTAAAAAATATAGAAATATAAAAATATAGGACCATGGAAATGTAGATATAGAAATATAGAAATATAGGAATATATAATTATAAAAATGTAGAAACATAGAAATATAGAAATATAGGACTATAGGAATATAGAAATACAGAAATATAGAAATATAGAAATATATGAGTATAGGACTATAGAACTAAATTCCTATAGAAATATATAGAAATATAGGAATATAAAAATATGGGAGCATAGGACTATAGAACTAAATTCCTATAGAAATATAAAAATATAGGACTATAGAACTAAATTCCTATAGAAATATAAAAATATAGAACTATAGAACTAAATTCCTATAGAAATATAAAAATATAGGACTATAGGACTATAGGAGTATAGAAATATGGGTTCATAGAAATACAGAAATACAAAGCTATAGAAACATAGTGCTTCCCGGATATGAAAACGTACAGGTATACAAGCATAAAAATATAGAAATACAAACAATACAAGGATTAAAATTCAGTCGGTATTATCCAGACCACTCGAAATTCGTTTTCATACCCGTAAACGTTTCCGCAGCAACGCTCGCCGTTTACTTAAAAACCTCGCGCTTCTATAGCGAAAGCAACTTCTTTCCAATTACTTGGCCGGTCGCTTCGCGATGGAATTCCAGCTTTTTGACCGGCGGATAAAGGACTGGAGGCACACGAGCCGGCGCACCGTGCACGGGCAATATGCATGCGGCGGCTATGCGTGAATTTTACATTTCAATCGAAGCGAACCGTCCTCCGTTCCGCGAGCCATTTCCGTTCGCGTTTCAGTAAACTAACAGACGTCGTAACTTCCGTCGGGAAACAGCCGGGCAACAACCTGTCGACCCGCGAAAGTAACGTTAAATAATGCGTGGTTCGATTGTAAAAACACGGGAGTGCCCGCGATATTAACCGATGCTGGCCAATTAAAATGGGGCATAAATTAATAGGATGGCGCGAGAAATTGGGGCGGTCGCGTGAAAAAGCGCAAGTTATATAAATTATGTAAATTTAATAGAAGCCCCGGGGACACGAGTTAATTAACGAGCTGGAACACGATACGCGGACGTTTCCAAAGTCACTTTTAACGGTTTAAACCGCGCGCCCGTGCTCAGCAAATGTTTATGCCACAACTATTTGCCACATGCGTGAGCTTGCTTTGAAAGCTCCAACCTTTTGCTGCTACGCGACCGGTTCAACAAAAAGTAATATAAATTGTTGCTGCAGCGAACGTATGGAAATCTGTGTCGAGAGCCGCAAGCTCAGAATTTAGCGAGTTCAAGTTTCAAATAGGAAATCGTACACGCTAATGTGTACGAAAGAGCTTGCAAACTCGGGTTAGGAAATCATCGAAATCTGCAAGCTCGTACTTTGATGTATTCTAGATTTAAATATTCAAGCGTTAACGAAGGAATGAACTTAAAACCTGTAAGCTCTGATCAGAAAATTATTGAAAGCCGCAAACTCAGGATTTAGTGAGCTCAAGTTTCAAATAGGAAATCGTAGACGTTAATGTGTAGGAGAGAGCTTGCAAGCTTGGATTATGAAATCATCGAAATCTGCAAGCTCGTACTCTAATGTATTCTACATTTAAGTATTCAAACGTTAACGAAGGAATGAATTAAAAAGCTGCAAGCTCTGATCAGAAAATTATTAAAAGCCGCAAACTCAGGATTTAGTGAGTTCAAATTTCAAATAGAAAATCGTAGACGTTAATGTGTAGGAGAGAGCTTGCAAGCTTGGATTATGAAATCATCGAAATCTGCAAGCTCGTACTCTAATGTATTCTACATTTAAGTATTCAAACGTTAACTAAGGAACGAATTAAAAAGCTGCAAGCTCTGATCAGAAAATTATTAAAAGCCGCAAACTCAGGATTTAGTGAGTTCAAATTTCAAATAGAAAATCGTAGACGTTAATGTGTAGGAGAGAGCTTGCAAGCTTGGATTATGAAATCATCGAAATCTGCAAGCTCGTACTCTAATGTATCCTACATTTAAATATTCAAACGTTAACTAAGGAACGAATTAAAAAGCTGCAAGCTCTGGTAAGAAAAAAATACGCAAGCTCAATCTGAAATGAAGTTAAAACTTAAAAACCGATGAATGAACCTTAAAATAAATGGAAACTTGCAAGCTCAGCTTTTTCAACAAATTCAAAATTCAAATAATGAGGATGATGAGTAAAGCTCGATACGAGCGCTCGAAATATCAGAACTGGAAGATACTCATATGGCAATACGGAGTTTCTCAAGAGAAAAAAAAAGCACCCTTCTCCTTTGGCTGTAAAAATTTTACGATAGCCACGTTATTTCGTGCAGTGGTCTTTATTTACCCGTAAAACTTTCATAGTGTTATCACACCTCTCTACTTGCACCGTAGGGACGAATTGTTTCATTGGTAAGTGCTTGGCTATTTTTATGAGCCGTCTAAAGCTCGCGCTCCCTCCCTTTATCTTCCTAAAAGCTATCATGGAGGAAATTCTTAAAACGTCGATACACCTATCTGTCCTATCTTTCCAAATTGTACTTTCTATCCACCTAAATTCTTCACGAGTACAAAAATAAAAACGAAGAAATTATAAAATTGTAAATTAATTAATTCCCTGCAGAAAACATTCAATAGAAAATATTTTTATGATAATACAGTTAATTAACAAGAAATAAATGTGTTCTCCTTTAACTCTTTTTTAAGTAACTAACCATGCAACAATTATTAATCCACCAATAAACACATTATAGTGTTAATGGTAGGTCAGGTATATTAACCCTTTATTAAATATAAAATCATTTTATTTAAAATACGTCCATTCTCACTCCCTCCTCCCTTTTCTCACTAAATTCTTTCGTCCACCCGCTTAACACATTCACAGACAGTAAAAACCTCCGTGAGGTTCAAAAATAGACACGCGATTTTTTTCTAAATTAATTTTGATATTCGATATGTGATTAGATACATTTTGTAAGAGTAATTAGAATATCACATTTTAACGATGGTATTCAATGAATGCTGTGGCATCCAGGACGATATTTGAATCGAGACTATATAAAATTAAATCAATAATAATTAGTTTTAAAATTTGTATGCTATAGAATCCACGTCATTCTGTATCACAACGAAAATGAATGCTATAGCATTCACGTCCACGGACGTGTAAAATTTACAAAATATTCCTGTAAACCGTTTTTATTTAAATTAACACGTTCGTCGCCACGTCACCCATATTTGGATGATGCTCTTTTCCTTAAAGTTAAATAGGATTTTAAATTGGAATTTTAAAAGGAATTCAATGGAATAAGTATTGAAGTATAATATATATATAAATATAAAATACATAAAATAAAAATTAAAAATTAAAATTTTTCCTGTTTTTATATTTCTTTATCTCAATTTTCTATGCAATCGGATTTGGGCCCAGCAAGAAACTCTGGGCGACGAACCTGTTAAAGTCTTCCTTTCTTGGGAAAATAATTTCGCAACGTGATTTCCCGTTGAGATTTTAACTTCAAGCTCGTCGAATCGTGCAGCTGTCAACGAGATTGCATCCGAAGGGAACAGCAGCGTTTCCATAAACTGTTGTTTCCACGACGTTTACGGTTACGTTCTAAAGGAAATTCGCGATCATGGTCGACGAGATTCGGGCAGATCGCTGTTGGGTTCGGTCTACGTTTGCGCCGGCCGATCTGGCTACAGGCATTCAGGCCGTTCAGAGCATTTGAACCGTACTCGGTATTGACATGCACGCTATGTCAGCGATCCCTCGATTCCGTTCAGTCGTCGCGTGATCCGGGCATCCGAACTCTCTGAAACATCTTGCGGGAAGAATCGTCGAACGATCCACGGGCGAACGTGCGCAAAAACGTGGGTACCAGCAACTGATGCTCGCAGAAAATGTAAAATTAGATAAAAGTGCCAAGTAGACCTAAAACTTCGACTTTAAAATAAAAAGAAAAAAAAATTATCTCATTCTTACATTTTTTAAAATAATAATTTCAAACATTTTTATGTTCATTATAAAATTCAATCAATATTTTTTTTTTATTGAATCTTCTCTGAATTTGGTTTAATTTCTCAAACTATTATAAATGAAAGAGGAAAAAATGAAATTTTCGAAAATTTAGGAATAATTTGGCGGAAAAATGGAAACGAAATATTTTTGATACTACTTCAGTTTGGGTACCTTAAAGTTTGGAAAGGATTAAAAAATTAATGTATAATTCAGAACTTTTAATAATTGTTTTCAATATTAAACTAATCACTGCTGAGAATACAAAGAGCAGGGTAACCTTAGAGGTTTCAAAAAATATTACATACATAGAAATTCGTATTCTGTATTAAATTCAAAAAGTTCTTCAGGAAGTGTTTTGAGAGGCTCGAGTGCTTTGGGATACAGGATTCGTTTAATTGTTTTGAAAGGTATCTTATGGAGTGTTGGCTATTATAGAGTTAGTGTTTCTTGAATGTTTTGAGCTTTCAGGTCGATTTAACGCTTTCTTTATGTTTTCTGTGAACTTCTATTTAATTTTGTATTTTGTATTATAGTAGTATCTCATTTATAATTGTACCTTATTAATTTACTTATCTTTGCCATTGATATGACTATACACGAATGCCTGATTCGAGCACGGTTGCAAGCTTCCATAAATCTAGTTGCAATCATGTTGATCCGGAAGCAAGTATTTCGACGTGTTGGTGGCGGGCTGAACGCACACGGAACGAGTTCGAAAACAATGAAACGCTGTACGCTTCGGAATTCCTATACAGACCGATTTGTCGGTGCTGTTCAGAGAAATCGGCTATCGTTTCACAAAAACTTTGCTGGCTCAGCACGATTCGTGGGCGGTTTTTGCCACTGCCAGCTTAAAGAAACGACGGCAACTATTAATTTGTTGCAATAATCCGCTTCTGCAATTTCGCGAAATAATTAATAAAATCGAACGACTGAAACTAACGACTATCATTATCGCGACGCTCGAAATAGATTACAGAATTTTTTCAAACAGACACAGGGTGTCCTAAGATAAATATAAATGGGAGACGATATTAGTCTGCATGTAAAAATAAATCAAAAGTGTAAAGTAAAATTTTTCCACGTTTTATTTCGTTTCTGAAATAAACGAGTTTGAAATTTCGTGAATTACGTACAGTAGAGGCCAAAAATTTAAGACCAAAGAGTCAACGAAATTAAACTAATTAATTTATAAAGAATAACATGATAAACAAAATTTGCATTCTATGGTAATCAATAAATAGTGTTCTACCATAATAACAATAAAAATGTACAGACAATATTTGCAGACCACAAAACTGTGTTCTACATTGTCCTCTCGTCTGAAACTTTTATCCGCTACTGCATACGTTTGATTGTTCCTGTTTGATAAATTTCACTGTATACTACTTGCTCCAAATACATTCAATAAATATATATTCATTCAATAAATCGTTTCAAAGTATTCATTTTGTTTAGTTATTGGTAATTAACACCGAATAAAGAAAATTCAAGTAGTATAGGTCGAAATTTGTCAGACATAAATAGAATTAAACACATGCGTATGCAATGAATTTTCAAGCTTAGTTTTTACGAATAAGGAACATAAATAATACGAAATAAATCTATTCTGCGCTTTCGATTCGTTGCTATACGTATAAAATTATACGTTAATATTTCGCAGGTGATTACGTAATACGGTGATCGAGTTTCAAAATCGAAATCGCTATTTCCAAACGGAAAATGTAGTTATCCACCTCGAAAGTCGAATTAAATCCACGGACCGAAGTGATCAATCGATCATCCCATCGAAAACAATGGGGTAACGAAGCAGAATCGAAGGGAAAATTAAAAAATTCGTGTCCGCGGCTACGAAACCAATCGAAGTCGAAAGAAAAAAAATTCGACCATGTGATTCTGTAACGCTGATAAATTGAAAATCGCTCGAGCGCCACTCCGCTGCTGTTCGAAATATTTTCCGAGCGCCCAAATTTCACGAATTTTAATCGACGTCCGGTTACGCATCTGTTGTTTTCACTGCTACACACACGCCGGAACAATGGATCCGGACCGTGCTACTTTTCGCCCTCGCGATCGATGGATCCCTTTATTGTTCCCTTATGCGACTCGGAATGGAACAATCATCCGAAAAAATACGATACAGATTTTCCTCACATTGTACGAGAATTCTACATGAAATTCACGTGGAATTGTAACGGATTATTTGTTTGCTAGCTTGTGGACAGCGCGAAACGTTGATTTTGTACGATAATTATTTTGCAAGCTATTATTCCATCGTTGCATGTGATCACTTTATTCGCTACAAAATTTATTTAATTCTTCTGCTTTCATACATTTATTCGTGTTTGAACGCAATTCTCTGCAAAACCTGTAGCGTTGGGCATTATTTAACGTTTATAAAATCAGAGAAAAACTCACTACACTTCTGACAGCATATGCAAATTAGCATATGCAAATCAAAGAACAGTTCGCGGTTCTCAGTTATGTACCATTTCTGTTGCCAATTGTATGTTATAGGAAAATTCTTACTTTTATTTAGTAGATAGAGGGATGATAGAGTAGGGCTCATATATATGAGAATATAATAATATATTTAAAATAGTTTAATAATAACAATTTAAACGACTTTTCAATTTACCATCCTTACTTAGCATTCTTACTTTCTTCACAATCACACTCCTTCCAGTCATTCCCTTTCTTCTTAATTGTCAACATTTCTGGCTCGATACATTCGGTCACGTTCACCCAAAGAAACACTCTAATCCAAATATTCTACGTTCACACGGCTATCGCTCAACTCAAGCATCCTTCACATTTTCCTAGAATCGTACTCACTCAATCGTATTCTTACATATGTGAGGTGATCCACGCCAGATGGAGAAAACAAAATGTGAGTGACTAGTGGTTCATGTTGAGGAAAACGACAATAGTGAAATGTGTAAAAATATATTTATTTATTGATAATTTTATTGTGCGGTTCACTATCTTCATTTTCATTTTATTATGCGGTTCACTATCTTCATTTTCACTTTATTGTGCGGTTCACTATCTTCATTTTCATTTTATTGTGCGGTTCACTATCTTCATTTTCACTTTATTGTGCGGTTCACTATCTTCATTTTCACTTTATTGTGCGGTTTACAATCTTTATTTTCATTTTATTGTGCGGTTCACTATCTTCATTTTCATTTTATTGTGCGGTTCACTATCTTCATTTTCACTTTATTGTGCGGTTCACTATCTTCATTTTCATTTTATTGTGCGGTTCACTATCTTCATTTCCATCTTATTGTGCGGTTCATTATCTTCATTTTCATTTTATTGTGCGGTTCACTATGTTCATTTTCATTTTATTATGCGGTTCACTATCTTCACTTTCACTTTATTGTGCGATTCACTATCTTCATTTTCATTTTATTGTGCGATTCACTATCTTCTCCTTTCAATCACCGACAAAAGATGCACGTTTACGATGTTCATTCATCTTTTTTCATTCTCTGCTTCATTCACCCATCCATTCACTTTCATCCTACCTTTTCTCCACACATTCCTTCTAATTCTAATTCCTTTCTATTGCTAATCGCATATCTGATAAACAAATTTCGAGATTACGTATTTATTATCGCATCCACGTGTAAAATTCGATGTTCGCCCTGAAACTCTATTCTGTGCGAACAGCCCGGTGAAAATTTCCCACCGACACGTAACGTTTCCCTTAATGGGCTGCAATTTCCACCCGATGGAGAGAGGAAGCGTTTCATAATTGACGAGTGCTCGCACTTTAACCCTCGTTACCCCCCCGTCTTCGCCTCTCTCGTTCGGTCACGAGCCTCGAATCGTACAACGAAACGAGTCAGCCGAGCGGCGAAACTTTCGAAAATCCAAAAAGTCACGTTTCCGGATGGATATAACGAAGCGTGCCGCTTAATTGTGGTGTTGCTCGAAATAATCGTGAAGCCACTCGAAAGCTGCGCTTCTTCGCCGCCGCGTTATTAGCGACCCCCTTTAACCCTTTCACGGTTTAACGTTAAAACTGCCTACAATTAAAGTGTACTTATTTGCATGGAAGAGATCAAATTGGAAATTACATGAAAAACAAATATTTATTTATACCTTTTGCAGAAATGCCGAATGTGGTTTCTTAATTTTTATACCTGTTATCAGGCGATGTTGAAAATCCATCGTCTTAGGTCGATGTCAAAAGTTAAATAACATATTGCGTGTAGAAATGTAACAATATAAATGTTATTACTCATTGGTATTTATTTTACTTTACTCTACTGTATTATATTATTATTCATAATATTAAGGTGATATGATAATAATAGAATATAGAATATAGGATATAGAAATATGTAAGGATGTAAATATACAAGAGTACTAAAATGATATGAGATATATTTTTAAAATAAGAATATACAACATATCGCATTCTCAATTATCGTTGCAATAACCTAATCATCGCTAATTAAAAACAGTTTTTTAATTACATAAAAAACAACTTGCTCGTTTCCCTCGTTATTCTCTAATAGTCTGTAAATTACCGTGTGAAATCAAACGATCATTTAATGACAGAAGCGAATGAACAGCACCGAATAGTATATATAGGAACTATCTTTTTTTTTTTAAATTAAAGTAGGTGGTTAACAAAAATAAAACAACTTACTCGTTTCCTTTGTTATTCTCTAATACTCTGTAAATTACCGTGTGAAACCAAACGATCATTTAATGGCAGAAGCAAATGAATAGCACCGAGTGGTATGTTTAGAATCAACTATCTATTTTTTTTTCTAAATGAAGTAGGTGGTTGACGAAAATTTTCGCCACGCACTGTACCGTGGCAACGCAGCGAGCGTAAAGAGCTGGATATAAAGTATCCGGCGCCACGTTTACGACGTGCTTCCTTCTTTTCCACTCGATCTTTTCCAAATGCCGTCCCTGGAGCGCGTGCACACCGTGGCTCTTTATTAAATCTACATCAGTGTCTCAGAAGCGATACTCGGGGATTGAGAATCGGCCCTGTTGCGGCAAAGTGAAAACTGGCGAACGTACCATTTTTCAGCTTGCCCGGTATTACACTGCGAACGACGTTACTTTTCTGCTCGAAAGACTTGGATCGGTTGAGATATAAATTTGTCTTTTTCAGCCTCTCCGAAAAAGCAAAACGAGGTGGAGGATTTTTTCGCGATTAAATTTCATAAAATCGAAGGTGACATCTCGAATAAGTATGTGATTATATTCGAATCGAATGGATTTAGAGTGATGCTTCGAAAATGTGGGATAAACTTCGGAATTTAATTGATTGAAGATTCAGATTAAAAGCTTGTCAATAATTTAGATTGAAAAAGTCTTTGGAATTTAAAGTAGCTTTAATTAAGCATCGAATTGTATTGTGATCGAAGGATTGTGTGTGATGCTACGAAAATGTGGGATAAATTTCAGAATTTAATTTATGGAAAATTAGAATTCAAAGCTTGTCGTTAATTTTGATTGAAAAAATAGTTGGAATTAAAAGTAGTTTTAATTAAGCATCAAATCGCATTGTGATCAAAGGATTGTGTGTGATGCTATAAAAATGTAGGATAAATTTCAAAATTTGATTTACGGAAAATCAGAATTGAATACTGGTCGATAATTTAAATTGAAAATGTCATCAAAGAAAGGGCGATTAACGTCAGAAAATTGAAGAGTTCGTGTAGACTGCATTGCTTGTATAATTAGAATGTCATTAAGAAGTCACCGTAAGTTGGGGGAACTAAATATATAGGAATCGTTCTATAAAGTGGTACCTGTAATTGTTCAGTCCTTCTTGAGACAGCGGCCGTCTTCTTTCTTGTAATTAAAACGAACTGGAATATCTAAACGTTTTAAGAATAGGTTTAACAGAAACGTCATACTGTCTGACTTCAAATAGCACTTTCCACTTTTAATCTAAAAATTCTAAAATACTTCCCATAGATCACCTTTCCCCTCTAAATTTCTCACGAATAAATATCACCTGACACTACATTCGTATCTTAAAAATTTATACCCTCAAATTTACCAACATCACGCTCATTAATAGTTACAATAACAAATATTAAATAAATATAAAATTTTAAATAAAGCACCTAAGATTTAATAAATATAAAAAGGAATGATTAAAAACCTCAATCTACGTTTAAAAAATTTCATAATTATGCAAATATGTACAGTACACTTGCACTTATACCTCTAAAAAGATTAATCGATCCAAAAGCCAAACATTTAAATCATCAAAACTGTATCGTATGACAAACCTGATAAAATTAACGATATCGTTCATCTTTGAAACCGTGGCCAGCTCCAGTTACCGTGGCTTCCGCGAATGACTGTACAGGAGCCGTCGAGTCCAACGGACAAAAGCTCGTGGAAGAAGATCAACGAAGGGGGACGCGTCCCGGTCCGCAAAACGGGAGAAGAGGAATGGAGTATCTGGCGCCAGGGTAACGACGCTCGGCGCCGCTCCGTCTGCGTCTCGCTGTAACTGGCGCCAACCGGACTCCCCGTGGATAACCGGGGGCTCACACCCATCCCCCTCGGGATATCTAGCCAGACGAGAACATTCCAACCTCTCTTCTGTGCCGTGGAACCTGCCCTTATTTCTGCAACATTTACTCTTTCGCCTAAATACATTTCTTTTCATCCATTCTCTACTTAGCAAGTCGTATTATAAATTAATCCTTTGCTCTCCGAATTATTTTTCAATTTCGTTGCCAATAACTTCATAGTGTTTTAGATGCTTTATTTTAAATGTACTTCAAAGAACAATTGCTTGAGTGTTACTTATTTTTTTTAATAATTATATTAAATAACTCCCTAGTATTTTAGGTGGTTTATTTGAAATTTATTTCAAAGGACAATTCCTTGAGTGGTACTTATTTTTAATACTTATTTTTAGTTTATTTGAAATTTATTTCAAAGGACAATTCCTTGAGTGGTACTTATTTTTCTTATTAATTATATTAAAGATAACTCTCAAGCTTTGTTGTAATTTATATTTGTTTAATTTCGTTGACTCTTTGAATTAGGTTATGAGTTTGGAAAGAGTGAGATAATCTGTAGGTATATCGTTAGACTGAATAATTAGGAAGCTCTGATTTTGTAGAAATAATTAGGAAAGGAGTAGAAAAATATAGCGAATATTCTAAGAAGGATAATACACAGTTGTAGAATGTGCAAAAATAAATAGAAAATCTGGAGTGAAATTTCTTTGAACAACGTTTGGTTTTCGTAGAAATTAGACGCTTCGACTACGTGTGTGTCTGACTAACTTCGCCCTATACTACTTACAGACTCTGTCTTTGATAGTTTTAACTGTGTATCGGGATGATATGTGGGATGTTTGAACGGCATATTTTATTGACATACATAAACTGTTGAAACAAGGAATATACAGTCAGAAATGAAAACAATAGAATGCATAATTAACAAACTTCCAGAATTACTTATCTAAGAAATTAAGCATCGTACAAAAATTCTTTGTCCTCATTTTAAACATATTTTTGGATGCAAAACATCTTTCTGCTCATTTCACGGTATCCTGTAAGGTTCACAGAAAACTGTAGATGCGACTCACAAAAAATTAACCCTTTCTCGACCGCCTAATTATTCAATTCACATTAAGCAGTACAGTATAACACAAGAGAAGCGTGAGAACTGAAGAAAATCGTTTGTCTCCGACCATTCTTCCAAAATATCTCTGCCAAGCATTCACACCGCAAAACAACCCCCTCCCACTCACCCCCGAAAAGTCCCAAAACAATGTCAATCTCATTTCTCGATTCGCCGAGTCCCTACAATCCCTGCATCCCCTCGACATCCGCCGCCATCCCCTATCCGCATCCCCGTGTTCTCTTCAACCTTCAACCCCCTCTGTCCCTTCCCCACCCCCTCGTCCAGCATCCTTATCACAACAGTCTAGCTCGTCTCCCTTCGGCATTCGGCAAGGAAAAGGGGCGCGTCGTCTATCGATCCGACGAATTCCGCACGGAGAATCTGTTTACCCGAATTTCGCGCATCGGCCAGAAGGAAATGCTCCGTGTACACTTCCGTCCATAAGTCACCGCACAGCTTGCGCGGTTAAGGGGAAAACGCTTATCGCGACGGACACGATACGAGAAGACAATATAACTTAACTCGTTAAGGAACAACGTTGCATTCTGATATTGCATTCGCGATTCTTTTCTTCTTCGATCCATGTAACAGTAAAATTATGAAATGCATTATTGGGATAGGCGAAAATGTGAGAACGTCAATATTCTCAAGGAGGTCACCCTTTATTAATTTAGATTCGTTAAGGAACAACGTTGAATTCGCAATCTTTTTTTCTCCTAAATAAATATAATAATAAAATTATGAAATGTATTATTAGGATAGGTGAAAATGAGAGAACGTCAATACTCTCAGGGAGGTCACCCTTTATTAATTTAGTCTCATTAAGGAACAACGTTGAATTCTGATATTGCATTCGCGATTCTTTTCTCTTTCAATAAATGTAATAGTAAAATTATTAAGTACAATTGGGGTAGGTGAAAATGAGGGAACGTCAAAACTATCAGGGAGGTCACTTTTTATTAATTTAGACTCGTTAAGGAACATTTCATTCTGATATTGCATTCGCGATTCTTTTTTTTTTAAATAAATGTAATAGTAAAATTATCAAGTGCAATTGGGGTAGGTGAAAATGTAAGAACATCAATACTCTCAGGGAGATCACTTTTTATTAATTTAAACTCATTAAGGAACATTGCATTTTGATATTGCATTCGCGATTCTTTTCTTTTTCGATCACTGTAATAGTAAAATTATGAAATGCATTATTAGGATAGGTAAAAATCTGAGAACGTCAAAACTCTCAAGGAGGTCACCCTTTATTAATTTAGTCTCATTAAGAAACAACGTTGCATTCTGATATTGTATTCGCAATTCTTTTCTTTTCCAATCAATATAATAGTAAAATTATGAAGTGCAATTGAAATAGTTGAAAACGTGAGAACGTCAGAATTCTGGCAGAGTTGAATTAGAATTTACTGAATACCGTACATCTTTGCCATTATCCATATTAATGTATAATAAATAATCTTAAGAACCCTTTCTCCGTGCTATCCCCACTCTACCAATCCCCCCGTCTCGAGTATGCTCGGCGAAACAACCGAACCGGTAAACTTCCTCAGAAATCTCGATTCGTTCCACGCTGGATCCAGCCGCGTCCAGTCTTATCGGTCCAGCGTGGCCCCCGTTGGCTTCGTGCATCCGGTACCGATCGATCTGATCCCCAAGGACGCGGCAAGCCCGGATTCCCGGCGTCGCGTCGGCCAGGGGAGGAAAAGCGAAGGGCTGAGCGCGCGGCGAAGATTAAAGTATCAAGGAACGCGGGGATCGCGTGCTCGTGTAGCAAAGGTTAATCTCGCGTTTAATCGGCGAACAGAGGCAACCTGGAGCAACCATGAGTACGGTGTGAGAGGGGGTTGAAGAAGGAGGGGGAGGGGGGGTTGGCGCGACAAGTTTCAAGGTAGAAGGCAGCCAGGAGCGAGAACACGCGTGTGTGCATTCAACGATTCGCAGCTTGGAACGCGAATCCACGTCGAATGGGGGGAGGGGGTGGGTTTTTGGGGTGCGAAAGGGTGCACGTGCGCGAGCGCTGCAAGATTTAGTATTCCCTGCGATCCTGGCTGGTTTATACTAATGTCTAAGAGACACGGAAGTTACATGACCCCGGAATTAGTGTAATGCACCCTCGACCAAGGGGTGGAAGGCGCAAGAAGCTGGAGGGAGATTTCTGGCGGAGACCTAGATGGGGTTGTTTCGGGGGGAGACATCAGGAATTGCTTCTTAATCGAGCACTGAGAAATCGAAATGAATTCTTGGGGGGGGGGAAGATTTTTGTGGTCGCATCTTTGAAATCTTCCTAGTTTGAATCGGAAATTTTAGGTTACCGCGAGTACACGAGAGAACTTCATCTCTTTTCGGTCTATCGAGCATGCTTTTGGATTGCAACCCTTCCTTTGCAATTTGTTCCTCTCGAAACTTAACACAAATATCGACATGCTTCGAATTACAGTAGAATTTCGTTTCTCTGACATACTTAAAACTGAGTGTCAGATGATTTAAAAGAATTTTTATAAAAATAGCCTTGGATGACGTACTAATGCAATTTAGTGAGAAAAATGGGATACAAAATAGAATGTATAAAATATATTAATCTATGTATACATATACAACTGTATTTCTATTATTTGAATATTACTGACAATGGATGTCGATGCAGTAGAGCTGTAGGTGGATTATTGCACGACAGCCTTTTAAACAGTGTTTCTATATCAGCATGTTTGTGAAACGTTTTCGAATGGGCAAATATGCAGATTAAACCGGAAATATACTTATGGAATTGTACTTAACCGGAATGTGCTTTTCCCTGCAGTTTACCATTTCCAAATTTACAATAAATCCCAGTATCAATCTTATCCTTCTGAGGTTGCTTTAAATAACAATGCTTTAAATCACGAGGGATTCCTTTGTCCACGTTACAACCAGTTCATTCAACGCCCGTTTAAGCGAACACCAAACAACCCCTAACCTGGTCCAACATAACCAGAAGGGGAAAAAGCATGGTTTATCGGCCGTCAAGGTACGGAGAACGCAATCGTTAACAAACACCGAGAATAAAGAAACGACAGGGGTGAGAAAGGGTTCGGAGGGACGGGCGAGCGCGATAATATTCCTCGGGCGAGTTCCCACGGAACTCGACCCTCCTTATTCGCCTTAGTGAGATGTCAGCCTGGAAAACAATGCGGCCCACGTACCGAAACCGAGGAATCAAATGGCGCCGGAATACTAAACACGCTGGAATACTTACCCTTCGCTGCGCCGGCGAGCAAAAGGGCCCCCGGTCTGCCCTTGTGCACGTACAGCCACGTGACCGACTGTTTTTCGTCCGTTCGACCAGTCCCCCTTCCCTTCTCCTCCCTCCACCACTCTCTTTGTGGCTGTCTGCGTGGCTTACAATGTCATCGCGTTGCTCGAACAACTTAATTCCGTGGGCGTCGATGGCGCGGCTGATTTATGATCGATTTAACTCCTTACAGATGTGTAACTCCTTTGAATGGTTTTAATGTACGTTAATTGTTTTTTGACTTAAGTTCATGTGAAGTGCGAAAGTTAGAAGCATTATATACAACTTCCTTCACTTTGATGGTTGTTAATCTTATGAATTGAAAGTACGGCTGATTTATGATCGATTTAACTCCTTACAGATGTGTAACTCCTTTGAATGGTTTTAATGTACGTTAATTGTTTTTTGACTTAAGTTCATGTGAAGTGCGAAAGTTAGAAGCATTATATACAACTTCCTTCACTTTGATGGTTGTTAATCTTATGAATTGAAAGTACGGCTGATTTATGATCGATTTAACTCCTTACAGATATGTAACTGCTTTCGATGGTTTTAATGTATGCTAACATTAATTGTTTTCTATCTTAAGACCGTATGAAGTGAGAAAGTTAGAAGCTTTATATACTTCCTTTCCTTCGTTTCGACGGTTGTTAATCTTGCGAATTGAAAGTACGGCTGACTTATGATCGATTTAACTCCTTGCATATATGTAACTACTTTGGATGGTTTTAATGTACGATAACGTTAATTGTTTTCTGTCTTAGGACAGTGCGAAATGCAAAAGATAGAATATGATTTCCTTTACTTCGATGGTTGTTAATCTTATGAATCGAAAATACAATTATACGTGGGTACAGTAGCGGACAAAAGTTTAAGACGAAATAGTTCAATTTTACGGTTTACAAATACTGTATATATTCATTTTAATTGTTATTGTGGTAGTACACTGTTTATTGATTAGCATAGAATACCGATTAGATTTGTCGTGTTGTTTTTTATAAATTAATCTACTTTGTATTCGATGACTTTTTGGTCCTAAATTATAGCGATTTTATGATAAATCCAAGGAATGAATTTCGCAGACTTTTCAAAGGAACGAAAATTTATAATGGCATTCAGTTTATTCGCCGAACATCTCCGGAAGCGTATGAAAATATACGAGCGAAATAAAGTAGACGCGTCTATCGTAATTAGCTGTGGCCATGATGGAGGATCCATCATTTTTTATCTGACAAGTGACGAAGTCTGGAGATAGACACTGGCGTGCGCACACAACCGGAATTAATGGAGCACGAGGGGCTGCAGACGTCTGTTCGCCCAGCGTGAGACACGACAGTAACCAAAATCAAACAATGTTCGATCCTTGCGTTCTATGGTTATCGGCCTCACCGATCTCAGCCAAAAGGTACAAAGTAATCCGAAGTTTGTTACAACTCTTTAATAATTAAAAATTGATAATAATAATAATAATAATAATAACCTGTAATAATTAGTAGTAATAATAATAACCTGTAATAATTAGTAGTAATAATAATAACCTGTAATAATTAGTAATGATAATAATAATAATAACCTGTAATAATTAGTAATAATAATAATAATAATAATCTGTAATAATTAGTAATAATAATAATAATAATGATAATAATAATAATAATAATAATAATAATAATAATAATAATAATAATAATAATAATAATAATAATAATCTGTCATTATTATTTACTCCTTCCACCAACTAATTTTCAAATAACCTTAAAAAGTCTTCTATACAGTTATCTGTACCATTATCCATAAAAATTGTTCAACTTTGTGATTTGTCTCGTTGCTATCAAAGAAAACTACGTTTCTTATTAAAAAAATCAAATTTACATATTGTATCCCCGTCTAAAAATGATCGTACATCCATCAAAGTGTTCCCTTGCATAAAATAAAATAAAACAAGCGGTCACGTTAATTTACACGATATTGTATACAGATTATCAACATCGCCAAATTTTCAATGACCCAGAAAATCGCCTAAATCATTTTAAAGTAAGAACAGCTAACAATCGTCTATATAACTATCCATGCAAACCACTGAATTATCCTCACTTTCCCGGTGAATTTTCCAATAATTCGCAAAAGTTACACGTAACACCGTAATAACTACGATCGATAACTTTCGCTATAACAGATAGTTCGCCCTTCTGTACAACGGTTACCGGTTAACTACGAACAGATGTTAATGATCGTCGAACGAGGCGAGGGGCGGGTTCGCCCGGCGGCGAAATACAGAATTGCAAACAGGGTACGCTGTCGGTTTGTTCCCCTAACGCCCCCCCCCTCCCTCTCTGTTTTCTTAATTGCAGTATAAATGAATGCGCGAGGTAGCCGCATAAAATTATTAGCGCTTTCAGCGGCGCGAGCAATTCAGGGAACCGAAAAAGGGACGATGAAGGGACCAGGGGCGGAGGGAAGGGGGGGTGGTGGAACCTGTGGCCAAAGTGAATTCACGGTGAAACAAAGATGTAAAAATGGCGTACGCGCGCCACGTTCTCGCGTTCTTCTTCCGCCGCCTTTAATTAGCACTTTGTGGAAACGGAAAGCGTTGTCCTGGAAAATTCATGCGCTCGTTATACGCCGCGAATAATTCAGTTTGCGCAACGCGGGACGAAAAACGTGAAACCCCTGTGTTTAAATCGAAAGAAGTTTTTTTCCGCCACTCGAACCACTTGCGGCAACGTTATTCATCGGCGCCCCGTTTCATGCGATACAGTAATTAACCGGCGTTAAGTAGAACGCAAGGTGGCATTAATTAGATCTGCATACACTGATTATTAAAGGGGCTTTGTTCCTTTAGGTTTATTCTTTTCGTTGATGCTATCTGGAATACGTTTAGAGGGTCGCGAGTAGCAGGACCACTAAATATTTATATTAATTATTGTTGTATCAAAAGGGTTGTGAATTAAAGTTAAACTGTTTGAAGAAACGTATACAATTATAGGAGAAAAATTTCCTCAAAATTAGTTTTTTACACGATTTCAAAAACGTCGATGATCTTTCTTAAACGGAATCGTATACTTCCTATTATATTGTATTGTTATATAGTATAAGTACAGTAGCGGACAAAAGTTTAAGACGGCAGGACAATGTAAAACATAATTTTATGGTTCGCAAATATTGTTTATCTATTCATTGTTATTGTTATTGTGGTAGCACGCTATTATTTAATTAGCATAGAATACAAATTTTATTTATACTGTTATTTCTTATTAATTAATTAATTTATTTTCTTTCACCCTTTGGTCTTAAATCTTTTCCGCTACTGTACATAAAATTTTATTATTGTTAATACACTTTTTTTATTGAAATGCAAATCAAATGTTTGCACACAGTTGTCATTATAGAGGATATTTTATTAAAGATAGGGGATGTAAATAAAAATTTGTTTCATCCTCTAAATGGCATAGGGTGAGTTATTACAGCCCCTAACTTACCATACAATTATTCTTTAACTGATTTTCAAAGCAGAACCTTTCTTTCGAGCTAACTATATTAACCCATTGCACTCGAGAGGTGACTGTTAATCGTCTAAAAATATTAACTTCAAAGGTTTTATTAAACTTCATTTAGTTTAGTTAAGCCACACACTAAAATTTGCACATATGACTATTCAACTTTCGAATCTGAGTAATAAACAAATTAACTAAAATCTAAAAATTTGCGAAACCATCAGTTGGCGACTAACAGTTAATTCAAAGGCAAAGGATTAATTCGTTCAACGATTGAAATCAACAAGAAAATGTCTCCTCATTTAGAGAACACTCAGAGCATCCATCATAACATCCCCCATTAATTTATACACGATACAACCGCCGAACGAATATATAAATTATACAATTTTCCGTCCACCAATCATCCCTCAATTAAATCGCCGTCTCAGACACCAAACGCGCCCTCCTTTCACCCCCATCCACCCGGAGAAAGAAGCCTCGATTTCCATTCGTCCTGCGATCGCCTAAATCACCCGTCGATAATTATCACCCCTCGACTTCCACCCCTCCCTTAACAATCGATAGGTCCTCTCACAAAGGCCGTCGGGGAGGGAACCGCGGGCGACTCGTTACGAATAAATTAAGCAAATCGCGTGGTCCTTCGTAGTGGACGTAGCTGCGACATTATTATTCGCAGGTGCGCCATCCAGCCCCGACCAACCCCCTCACCCCCACCTGTTCCCGTCTTTCGCCACCTCTGGAATCCCCGGTGGCAGGCCGGGCTCTTAACAAATCTAATTCCGTTCCTCGAGACGAAGCCACGCTTCTCCCCTACCCCTCCGGTGTCTTCGCCCCGCATAGGGGTGACTGCTGCGAAATCTCCCCCTCCGCCCCGCTTCCGCCCCTCCACGAAACCTGCCGCGTTCTTATCCATTGCCGCATCGAGATTTCAAAGCAATGATAAAGAACACTCCATTCACCCTGTGTTCCTGCGACTCTGGAGGAGGGGCGGGGACGGGGAGGGTGACGGAAAGACGATCTACGAGAGGGGGGACACAAAGAGCCACGAGGCTACCTGGGGGTAGATTCTAATGATGCCGATGTACCTCACGGCGAATACCTTCGACGACTGAGGAAAGGTGGATACAACCCCCTTATACACCTTTGTACCCCTCCACCCTTCTAGCCTCATCCGATACTTCCGAGAGTCTACGTGGTTTGCTTCTTTCCACCCCCTCTTTCCTAGGTCCTTGGACCGTTGTGAAGGGATTCTTTCCGTTTTCTAACCGTCCCTGAAATTATCTGTCGTTTTTCTTTGATTAACTGTAAAAATCGTTTGGGTTGTTTCAGTTTTTATATTACTGGAATGAAGGGAAAAAGCTGGTGTCGGTTTGAAGAAAGAAAATGTAGTTTTGTAATTATTTGTATATTATTATGCTTCTTAGGAAACTTAATAGTATCATTTGAGAGCAGATTGTGACACGAAAATTGGTTAAAAGTTGCGTTTATTTTGCTTATGTGGTTCGTTTGGATGTTTGTTTAGAGTTCTTCGAGTTTCAAAAGAGAGTTACCTCATTGTCAATGTATTTAACGAAGCAGCGTGCCCCTCATGTGCCGCACGCGTGGCAAATCTCTTATAATTCCTCGGTTTTAAAACCGGAAATCTCTTTCAAGCAAATTCGGTGCAGTTTGCCGTCTCGGTTCTCACGAGTACGAAGCACTTGCACGTTTTACATGACTGAGATTTAAATCCTTGTTGAGACTCCATTTTCTTTTTGCTTCCTAATGCACGGTCGAGGGTCCTTGATCTTCCGGTGTTACGTATTAAAAACTTCCATTCGCAATTTTCACATGAAGAGGAAACAACAATAGACTCAGGAATAATTCTATCTATTTCGTTAAACCTTCTTCTACTTTAAAAATATCAACATCAGAAAAATGATTTTCAAATGTTTTAAGTATTACATATATCGAATACCAAATATATTAAATACTGAATGCATCCGATACTAAATATATCAAATACTAGAGGTATCAAATACTGGATATATCAATTACTAAATATATCAAATACTGAATATGTCATATATTAAATACTTTCAATACTAAATATATCAAATACTGAATACATCTGATATTAGGTATATCAAATACTAAGGGTATCAAATACTGGATATATCAAATACTAAATACTAAATACTTTCAATACCAAGTATATCAAATACTAAATACATCAGATTTTAAATATATCAAATACTACACGCGTTCAATACTAAATATATCAAATACTAAATACATCAAATTCTAAATATATCAAATATCGAATACATTCAATACTAAATATATCAAATACTAAATACATCAAATACTAAATAAATCAAATTCTAAATATATCAAATATCAAATACATTCAACACTAAATATATCAAATATTGAATACATCCAACACTAAACGCACCAAACATTAAACAAGTGAAACATAAGTCTCTGAAAGACATATACACTGCACAATTAAAAGAGCGCAAAGGTACCGAACACCTTTCAACTACCATCGTTCATAAAATAGTGGCTGGCATGTCCTCGTGAAAATAAATTCGTGCGAGCCGATAAAGAGACATAAAACTGCGTAATCGGTCGCGAAAAGTGTTAACGGGGGTCGATATTCGCGCGAAGCAGCATCGGCGCGCTGTAACGTTGATTAGTTTAATGGCTGTTGATTTAATGGCCGGCGGATGGCGGGGCTAGGCGGCGCTCACGTGCGTTCGGCTGTCGCATTGCATGTGACGCGCGTTTTCGTGAACGCGCCGCGCCGGCCGGGGACTTCGTTTATAATTACGACGATGCGAATGGTAATCGGTTTATTTAAAAAGCCTTTCAACGCCAGTCCCGGCAGCCGCGATTTCGAATTATGCGTCGGAACGTGAGCGACGCGACAGCCAGAAAAACTGGTCCCGTCAGCTCGACGGACTTCCGGTGACAAGAAATAACGATCCTTCTTTCTTTCAACGAAACAGCAGGTGTTTTCTAACCAATTTTACTGAACTTAAACTGGCTACTTGAATTAATACCTCTGTCGACCGCGAATTTTTATGCAAATCTGAATTTTTACAGGAGAATTGAGGAATATCGAACATCTTAGGAGAATTGCCTGAAAATAAACTTGAATTATCAAGTTATCAGATTTTCACGAGGACATGGCAAGTATTCTTTTTATATCGACAACTTAGAGTCCCTTTTATAAATTATACCAAAGCATAAAGTGCATAAAGCTACTCATTCGAAAGAAACGTCAAAAATATCGAAAAATGATTTTGAAAAAGTTGACCAAAATTCCCTCACCTATGGGGTAATAACCGATCAATTTTCCAATATTTTATAAATGGAAAAAGCAAAATTAATAAAGCCATATTTTAAACATCTGAATGACCCATATTACCCATAGAATTTCCCCATTTTCCCTTATAATCACAGCTAAACAAATGAAACCTAAATCTGTATCTAGTTCTTCTTATAATCAATGCAAAGTATACCATACACAATTTACGAAACCGTCAACCTTACCATTCTCCGACGAAGAAAAAGATCGTTCGAAGAAACGGATTCAACGATCGAAGGCGAGGCGTCGCGTGAAAGCTTGAAAGGGGTAGTGAAATTTTAATTTTTAACGAGCTCCACAACAGCAGGAACACGTACCGTGAACGATTGCACCGAATCGGCTTCCCCGGAAGCCGATTTCTCAGCGACGGGACCGCGTCGTTGGTGTCTGGTCTCCTTGGAAAGACATCCACGTAGCGAACGAAATATCCTCGCGACGGAGGACGAGAAGATGGTGAGAAGGGGAGGAGCAGAAGGGACGAGGAGGGTGGAGGAGGTCAAACGCGGGACGTTTCCCAGGCTCGATCGGCTGGAAGGCGAGGAATCACGTGTCACGCTGGCTGACACCTCCATGAAAATCGGCACGTGCCACGAGATTTCCGCGAACCCCTACCCCTCCCCCACCCCCAGGAACCGGCACGACGTTTTCCGTTTCCTCCGCCATTTTCCGCGCAGACGGACGTCGAATTCTTGCTGCACCCGGAAAACGATCGTTGGCTCCTCGTTACCGGTCATATTTTACCTAACAGTCGATTCAATCCGTTCAATGCAGCTAATATCGCGAGATTAGGTATTTACTGGCGTTCGAATTTCGAAAGAATCGAATTTCCTATTGGTAATCTTATTCCCCAATGAGAAGGGAATAATATACTCCTCTGTTTAATTAGGGTTGCAAAATGAATTGGATTAAGTAGCGTAATTTATGGCACAAGATACACCTTTACAGTACAAGATACCTCTTTCAACCCTTATAGTTTTCACACGAATAAAGTGGAGAAATAGCGACCTTTTTAACCCTTTGACTGCGACTTAGAGTATAAAAAATACTAATGGCAAATAATAATGGCATATTTAGTTGCTATGTTACATAGGACAATAAATTCCATGTTGAATTAATTGGTAAAACAGTAATAAAAGAGTTATAGTAAAAAAAATACAGAGGATGTATATATACGCCTTTCGTATATATTGATGGACTTGTGAAGGCGTATATATATACGCCTTTAGCAGTCAAAGGGTTAATTCTGAAGATAGTTGCCTTTCTAAAAGGATAACTTGAATGATTCTTCCACCCTCCCCATTTTATTTAGTAAAAAATATTTTAACGTCCAACTACATCGGTGCTTTAAGCAGGAGCAAAGGTATTCCGGGGAGAACCGGAAATAAAATCGTCCCCATCTGCATCCCCTAACCGGTGTTCCGCCGTCACCCCTGCAGCCGCGCTGCTTTTTTCCTTTGCCCTTTATTCGACAGTTGACACGCGACGTACGTAATGGAATAACGGCCCCGCCAAGACGAAAGTGGCGCGACGATCCGGATTCCCTGACGGAAGACTAACTTCAATCAATGCCGACGAAAACGTAACGCGTTTGGGTTTCCCGTTTGCCTGGAGGAACATGGACGATTTTCCTCGAAAAAAAGAGAGCAATTCGTTTCTTTAGACACTGACAGAATTTTCTTCGCAATAATTGTAGTATCGTAGTTTTAACCCTTTACGGTACTATATCGAATGGGTTTCGACATAGCTCACAGTGGGGTATTTGCCTCGAAAAATTGGACAAAATTCTTTCCATATTCACTCAATCCTTAAACTGACATAACTTGACTGAAATTTATCCCAATTGAATAAAACAAAAATGATTTTAAAGTTAAAGATTTTTAATTTTTGATAGTATGAAGGATTTTTATAGGAATGGCTGTTCAATTTGTTTTTGATTCTCCTTTTTCTGTCTCTTTTTTTTTATTTTAATCGTAAGCAATATTTTTATATTTTTCCTATTTCAGCTTTTTGTAAATTAACTCTTAATAATAATAAATAACCTTAAGAACCTGTCTATCGTTGAAATCGAAAACGGCGGATCAATTTTCGTGAGATGGTTAAACCTGAATTTCTCAAGAGAAGCCCAAAAGATTTGTCCGAAAAGCATGGGGTCACGTCGTGAAAGCTTTGATTTGTTCTCGGTAATTTAAAGTCAAACCTGAAGCCCTGTTTCCGCGAGAAGCTTGAATAAATACGTAACCTTGAAAGCTCGAGATCAAATTTAAAGCTCTGTTTTCCCAGGGTGGTTAAATACAAATGTTACCCTGAAAGCACAAGATCAAACCTAAAGCTCTGTTTCCTTAGTAGCGCTAAATACATATTTGATGTTGAGAGTAGCTCAAAATCTAGCGGATATTTCTGGCTGGAAACCGATACCCACAGAGAGACAACACTAAAGTACATCGAATCGAGTGAAATTTAATTTTAAATTAATTTTGCTAGCGTAAGAAAGGCATCGCACACTGTACAATTGCTTAAATCGCCTGCTCGTAACCGGTAATAATTTTAATAAAATTATTGATTTTTTCAGTAGCTCTCTTTTTTCTTTTAAAAACTCAGCAATTACAGTGGGTGCGTAACTCGTAACTCATAAATTTTTTATTTTTATGGTAATGCATAGATTTAAGGATTAGTGTTGTAAAATGGTACGTTTGGTGTGTGTCTGGGTGAGTGTCTTTTGGGGTCCCACTCGATCAAGAAATGAATGGGTCAGATGCTGAGTAGTTAGCATAGAACAAGGAGTTGTTTAGCTTGAGAAGCATAAGCATAGTTTGTTGTTTTGTGTTCGTTTATATCGTTTTAATTCCATCAAATATATGTATATTTATAATTTTATTCAGTTTTCTGTCCTTCTTTTTTTTTAATTTATAACCTTTCCTATATTATTATTTTTCTTTTCTTTTGATTTTTCTTGTTCATTTGCATACTCATTTTACTCGTTTGATCTACTTCTATTATTTTTCCTTCTATTGTAGCAAAGTTTTGTGTTCGTTTATATCGTTTTAATTTTATCAAATATATGTATATTTATAATTTTATTCATTTTTCTATCCTTCTTTTTTTTTAATTTATAACCTTTCCTATATTATTATTTTTCTTTTCTTTTTTGTTTTTTCTTGTTCATTTGCGTGGCTCATTTTGCTCGTGTGATCTACTTATATTTTTTTTCCTTCTATTATAACAAAGGGTATACCCCGTTGAAAACAAATAAGATAAATTTGTATTGTCTTAGTGAAAAGTACCATACTCTTAAGAGATTTAATCAGTATGTATTACGAATCTCGAGCGAACGACTGAAAAATGAACTTTATCGAGAGTCTCGACACCATTTTTCTGTTCTCTAAAAAGCTGCATCGTTACTTCGTTTGACGTAGCCGCCTTTGAGATTCATTCCTTGCCGATAATCAACGCCTCGGTCGAACTTCAGATCCGATTATCGCTTTCCCGGAAGTGATTCCGTGGCTCGAAATTAATCTTTGAACTTCTTATCATAGAGAACCGCCGCCCCCGCGTTTAAACGAAAAACCGGCCGCGGACCTCAGCGAATCGAGAGATTTATTTGACGGCTTCGAACAAAACTCCATCCTGATAACGCGCTATCTGATAAATTCGTACCTTACAGCTAATCGACATTTAGCTGGTCCAAATTAAACCCGGTTCTGTGCCAAATTACATTAAAAACTAACTTGGTTAACTCACAACTGTCCTCGAACCAACTCTATGGTATTAAAGGCACCCTCGTTTCTGAAGTTATGCCAAAGAAACCACAAATTCAGTTTTAATAGGTGATAAAAAAAATTGTGCTTATTTGGAAAACGTTACAGTACAATAAAAATTGAAGGTTACTTAATTATGGAAAAATGGATATCTAATAAAAATCTTCAATATTTCAAATATCAATTAAATACTTCAATTCTAAATGATCTTTAAATAATCGAAAAAGTTACATTATTCGAAAGGAAAACATAAAATACAATTAAAAAGAAATTACAATCACAATTTATTCTTTTACTTTAATAACCTATTTATCTAATAACCTGGGAGTTATCAATTACAACAATAATTAAATGTTAAGTTCTACTTTAAGTTGACACTAGACCTACCATAGCAGTCAAAATAACCAATTAATGATTATTCATAGCAACCACACAAATTCATTTCAGTAAAGCTTCCAACATTTACTCTAATCTTCTGCAGAAGATATGAATAAAAATGGGTTTTCGATGTGTTCGGTACATTTTTCCTGTAATTTTCAATTTCATCTTTTTCATGCAAATAAGTACACTGTAATCGTTGATAGTTCTAATGTTAATACATAAAATCGTTCCAAAATTAAATTTCGTTTCCTAACAATTTTGATACACCCTGTACAACGTGAAGTCGAAGATAGAGGCGTAAGGAACTGCGGGAAGAGCCGATGTTCTCGGTTCGTTTCGATTTGAACGAAGACGAGGGGTTGGGCTGCGGGACGATGCTCGCGTAAGGTCTTTGAACTTATTCCACGTTCGCTTTCAGGAGCGAAGCCCACCCCCGACGACGGTGATGACGCACACGCATCCCGAGACGCCGTCGAAATATGAAAGCGTGCGCCCTGACGTTTCCTTTAATATTCTTTTCCAGCCTCCCTCGTCGCGAGGCGTCCGCGGAAACGCGGAACGAGCGTGACCGTGGGAGGGCGGGACCGGAAGCCGGGGGACCGGATGACGGAAACCGAGTGCAGAGCAGGGGTAGAGACTCGGGCGAACGTCTTTCTACGTGGCGAAAGTTGACGAAGAATAGTCGGGAAAGGGGTGACGAGGAAAAGGAAGGGTTGCAGGGTGAAGGCTTCGTTGCGAACGTCGTTTTGTTGATGCCATTTTTTGACCATTTTTCAATTACGGTGTTTGTAACTGTTGTAGTAACTGGGCTGGGAATTTTTATAAGCATAGTTAACGACATAGTTGAATATAAATCTAATTCACTGTTTGAAAACTTATTTGGTCAGTTCCATTTTTTGGCCATTTTTCAATTACGGTGTGTCTAACTGTTGTAGTAACTGGGCTGGGAATTTTTATAAGTAAGGAAGTATAGTTAAGGAAGTAGGGTTTTAATAGAAATCTATCTTACTATTTGGAAAAATATTTGGTCTGCTCTACTTTTAGTAGTAATTTTACAATTATAGTGTATCTAACTGTGTAGTAACTAGGTTGAGAATTTTTATAGAGATAGTTAAAGAATTAGGGTTTGAACAGAAACCCATCTCAATGTTTGAAAACCTATTTGACCGGTTCCATTTTTTGACCACTTTTCAATTATGATATACTGTGACTAGATTGTAAATTTTCTTGCAAATTTTCATAAATATTGTTGAAAAAGTGGACTTTAAATAAAAATTTGTCTCGCCTTCTAAATATTTTGGGTATTCTTGAATACTTCAGTTCTCTTTGCACACTTTAATTTTCTATAAATGCACAGAAATTCACATTCTAAGTAATGACAAAGGAAACTCTACAATTTGTTGCGCTATCGTTAACTTTTTTGTACATAGAAAGGAATTACATTGTAATGCGAGCTAGGAAGAATTAAGCTTCCGCTTAAAAAATTTGAACTTTAGAAAATGGAACCCGGAGAGAAAGCGCAATAAGTCCTCATAAATGCGCGCGGGACGATTAAAGAAGCAAGGGATTTTTTTTGGCGGGCGTAACGTAGATCGGGATATAAGGATCGGAGAGGTAGAGGTGGATTAACAAAAAGACAACACAGAAAGGTGTGTGCCCGGCCACGAAGGTACATAAAGCGTTGGAGCACTCGCGAGTGTATTTTCACAAAAAGCGCGCGGCTGTGAAAAGAAAACGTAACGACTGGCGCCATAAGAAGATTTAGGGGAAGGCGAGGGGGTTAGCGAAGAAAATAATACAGAGAACAAGCGGACCAAAGAATAACGAGGTATAGCTGAAACAACTCGACACAGAAAGAGAAATAAGAAGCAGAGGGGAAACAAAATTCGCGCCTTCGAGACGATATAACGAATCAGAATTGTATTTTGTATTTTAACCGTATTCGTACATTTCTGCATCTCTATTTCCCTATATTTCTAGATCTTTATATTCCTGTATTTCTGATATCCTGATATCTCAATAATTCTGTTTTTATGTTTCTATTATTTCTATGCCTTTATAGTTCTATATTGCTGATATTTTGATATCTGTATATTTCTATATTTCTATATCTCTATATCTCTATATCTCTATATTTCTATATCTCTATATCTCTATATTTTTATATCTCTATATCTCTATATCTCTGTATTCTTATATGTCTATATTTTAAATATTTCTATGTCTGTAAGATTTCTATATCCTTATATGTCTATATTTCTATATTCCTATGTCTCTAATATTCCCATATCTCTATATCTCTATATTTCTATATCTCTATATCTCTATATCTCTATATCTTTATATCTCTATATCCTTATATGTCTATATTTCTATATTCCTATGTCTCTAATATTCCCATATCTCTATATCTCTATATTTCTATATCTCTATATCTCTATATCTCTATATCTTTATATCTCTATATCCTTATATGTCTATATTTCTATATTCCTATGTCTCTAATATTCCCATATCTCTATATCTCTATATTTCTATATCTCTATATCTCTATATCTCTATA
>JAOPTO010001292.1:0-26315 GCA_033822845.1 Tetrapedia diversipes
TTAACCCTTTCAATACGGGCGACTTCTCCGCCGTGGTAGTTCCGCTGAACGGGCCGCCGCGACAAAACTGTACACGGTAATCGGCAGCGGCGGCGCACACGCTTTCACGGCAACACGAATTGGTTTAACGGTGCTTATTGAAAAAAAAAACTCCACAATTTAAAATATCAAATATTAACAAATAATGAAAACAACAGACATGACAATTGCCAGAGAAAAATACTCGACAGTCACTATAATCACTCGTCATATGTATTAAACAGTGTATACTACGCGAATTGTATGCAGAGCGGCTATAGCCGCCCGTAGTATGTAAGTGGCATTTTATGTAGAGCGACTTTAGTCGCCCGTAGTACGTCAGTGGCATCTTATGGAGAGCGACTATAGTCGCCCGTAGTATTGAAAGGGTTAAGAGATATACGCGAAAAAGTGGAAGTGTCGATTTCACTTTGGGGTTAATTTTCACACCCTTAAACGTCGATTGGGCCCAAATGAAGCATTCCGTTATTCTTGTCTTGGATCACTCTACAATCTCACGAAGTTTCATTCAAATCCGTGAATGACAGTTCGAGGTGTTCCCTTGTTAGCGTTCCATTCAAGGTTCCAGGTTTGTTTGATTCGAGACGCTAATACTTTCTGATAGTCTCGGTAGGGTAAATGAGCGATCATCCCATTCGGTTGGCCAAGTGTCAACGTTCGTATTTGTTTCAACGTCCACCGTTTCTCTCCCTGACGGAGCCTAGGTAACAATTTCGTTCCATCAGAACGTTGTCCGGTATCTCACAAGTCAAAGTGATCGTTAAATTGTATCTCCTGAGTATGCAATCTCCTGGCTAGCAGGACGAAGAGGAGGGGGGGAGGGGTCGAGGAGCAGAAAAACTCGACGAAGGAGACAGAACGTGCGTACAATGGTGTTCAGGAACGAGTGTGTCCGGCCAAGGATGCGTTTTATAGGCCCGATGGCCTTTTATAGGTCCGCAGGACCGCTGGCGGCTCTAAAGAGACTGCTACGATGAGGAATCCTGTGCAATTAAACGCTTATTGCTTGCATATCTCCAAATCGATCCACCACTAAAGTGAGTATTGGCGCTGGCTGTAAAAGCTCCTAGATAAAACCGACGCGGCTGACCACCGACCGCGTTCTCAGTTCTGATCCTTCGATTTCGTGGCTCCCAGCGGCAGCTACGAGGCCCTTACGATCGCTGTTTCCTGGAAATTCCACGAGCACCCAGGCTTCTTCCTCTCTTTTCCTTGCAGTGTAATGTCGGTTCAATTTATGTAGTATTTTATGGCTTTCATGAAGACGAAAGGTACTTTTTATAAAGGTACACGTTGAAAGCATGACAATGGGTACTACATACATTTGTTTTGAAATTTTTAGGTCGCAACGTAGGTGGTAATTTGGGATAAATGTATTGGGGAACGTTGAAATTTAGAAAAGATTGAATGTGTTCGAAATATTGATTGCAATATTGATGATATTAGGTAAATGTTAAAAGCATGACAATAGGTACTGTATGCATTTGTTTTGAAACTTGTAAATCGTAGCCTAGGTGATTATTTGGGACAAATGTATTGGGGAACATTGAGATTTAGAAAAGATTGAATGGGTTTGAAATATTCATTGCAATACTGGTGATATAAAGTAAACGTTGAAAGCATGACAATGGGTACTATATGCATTTGTTTTAAAATTTGTTAATCGTGGTGTAGATGATGATTTCGGACAAATGTATTGGGGAATGTTGAAATTTAGAGAAGATTGAATGGGTTTGAGAGGGTTTGAAATATTGATTGTGATACTGATGATATTGATCGTTAATCGATTATAGTTTATCGATTAGAAATTGGAAAATCTGTTTTAGAGAATTGGTTTATTCTAATAATAAGTTTATTCAATGCTACTGCTACTAATGCTTTGTATTTGTAAGAGAAAATTTTTCAATTTCTACTGCTCGTGATGATCTAAGATTTTTGCACTTATTTGTCTTATAAATATTGAAGCTTACTCTTGAAGTACCTTTGAAGTTGAAGGACTTTTTAGAAATCCTACTATTAAAAGGATAAAACCTTCTTTTATTAAATTATTCATTTCTACATCATTAAAGCTAATATGAGTATTTTTTATTCCTCACTTATCAAACAATTAATTTCAAAAATTCAGAATCTAAAATTTAAAGGTATGAAGTGAAAAAAAGAACGTCTGAAATTCTCAAAGCTAATATAACTATGTTTTATTTCTCACTTACTAAATAGATAATTTCAAAAATTCAGAATCTAAAATTTAAAGGTATGAAGTGAAAAAAAGAAAGTCTGAAATTCTTAAAGCTAATATAACTATCTTTTATTTCTCACTTATTAAACAATTAATTTTGAAAATTTAGAACTTAAAATTTAAAGATAAGAAGTGAAAAAAGCACATCTGAAGTTTTCGAAGTTAATATAACTCTTTTATTCCTCACTTATCAAACAATTAATTTCCAAAATTCAGAACCTAGAATTTAAAGGTATGAAGTGAAAAAAAAATATCTGAAGTTCTCATAAATTGTTGCAAGGTTCGAATGAAGCTGCAATAATCAATGAAATTTTAGAAGAATTAATCAAAAAATAATTCCTGGTTGTTGAATCACCATGTTCGAGCGTAACTCGAATCCTTCGCTATTTGGCGAAAGATCGCAGGAACGAGAGCGGCCAAAAAGGACTGTAAATATTTTCCAGGCGGGCTATTCCCCAACAGAGTGGTTGATTTTATGACTTTATGGGTTCAATTTTATGAAGCTGTCGATTAGATTCGCGGTGCCGCTTTTTATGTTCGTTTCACTTTTTACGCAGCCAAGGGGGGGAGGGGCGGAGTAGGGGAATGTTTGCGGTTGTATACCTGTCAGTGATTTCAGGAGAGCCTGGAATCGATCGTTGCTCACGGAAGATTAATTCTTTACAGCTTTATAACTGAGCTACAAACTGAAGAATGTAACGATTAATTCGCGAAACGTAAACCTTGTATATACATTATACTTCTGAAATAGTTTCAAAATAAAATTTTAAGCTTCGATATGTAGATATATAATGATGCTTGAGATCGTTCGAACATTTTCGTTTTATCAAATTTTTTATTTAAGTGAAATATAACCGTCAGCTATAAATTACGTTGGTTAATTAAAGAATTAAATGCCCAAAAGAATATTTATGAAAATGATCATCGAACACATAGCTTACAGGTACATAAGTTGATTAATTTTGTGAGTTACTGTATGTCTTTCTTTCATTTCAGGTACCAGGAATGATGCTTTAATACAAATAAAAATTAGGGAACTTCTGTTACCCAAATCAGACAGGAATGAATAAATTAAACTGAATATTAGATTCAAACAAGTTACTATTTCAATTAACACTAGATTTACGAACATTTATTGTACATCTATTTTCAGTATATATATTCCAAGGAATAAGGTATATATCAGACAGAATTTGAAATTGCTAGGAATAATAGTAATTGTTTTTGCAAATTTTACTCATGCAGTTCGAAACCCGTCAAATTTACGGGTCCCGTAAACCTAGTGTTAACCTATTCAAATAAAATAATAAAAAAGATAACTTGCACTGTATGTATTACATTTGAATAGTATGTATACTTATAATATTTCGGCATAAACTTTCCGGACAACCCAATAGATCATACTTCGACACTCATTCCACAACACGAACACTAGATTGCCGGAATAAGTCAATTTGACTTACTTATGATTTTGTCAAGTTCAAGTATCATATGAAAGAAATAGAAGTAAGGGCGTTTGTGCTAAGTATAATAAAAAAATATGCGAAGTATAATAATGTGCTAAGCATAATAAAAATTCATTTTAAAAACAGAATATACATGTAAAAATTGTTTTAAGTAAACTTTCTTTAAAATAAAGTTTTATTTTCTTTTTAAATTTCAATTCTCACGGTTGAGTCAAATTGACTCGTTTCAGGCAAAGTAGGTATATCCGACAATCTAGTGTTAATGTTTACTCATAGTTTATCATACACACTCGCCACACTCATTTTTCCATACAAACATTCTTTCTCGTATCCCATACTCTATAACTATTACACCACAATAATGGCCCCCTCGTGCCCGAATCCACGTCGTGACCATTTTGTTGAACGGAATTATGATTTTGTCCAGTTTAAGTATCATATGAAAGAAATAGAAGTAAGGGCGTTTGTGCTAAGTATAATAAAAAATTTGCGGAAAATTCATTTTAAAACCAGAAGATAAACTCTCTTTAAAATAAAGTTTCTTTCTTTTTTTTTAAATTTCCATTTTCATGTTTGAATAAAATTGACTCATTTGAGGCATAATATTAAAATTTTGAAATATTAAAAAAAAATATTAAATTTTATTTAATTATATTATAATATCTTAATAAAATTATTATTAAAATATACCCAACGTCCGGCAACCTAGTGTTAACGTTTACTCATAGTTTATCATACACGCTCGCCACACTCATCCATCCATCCAAATATTTTTTTTCATATCCCATATCTCTACAACTATTCCACCACAGTAATGGTCCCCTCGTGCCCGAATCCACGGCGTCATCCAGTTCAACAAAACGGTCACGACGCGGCCAGCTTCCCCCCGCGGCCACGTCGAACGGCCCAGGACTCTCGACAGCTTTACTTAGCGCGGTGCTCATTGCTCCATTACTAATTTCCGCCCTCGGCCGTTGCACACTCTCGCGCACGGTCGTCCGTGTGCCAACTCGCGCGCCCGCGCGCACATACGTGGCGCGGATAATGCGTCCACCTACAAACCAATCTATTAGGCGCCATCTCTTTGACTGCTCACTTACATCGGCCTGTCCTCCGCTCGTCCCCACCAGGGGGGGAGTGAGGGGACTCCAGGAGTCGGCGGACCCTGCCTGGCGACCGGAAGTGCCCCGATGCCGGACACCTACACGCTCCAGCGTATATCTGAAGCGTATCGGCCGTGGCACATGCGCTGCATCGGGCCACGCGCTTTGACCTCGTCGTGTCAGCTGGAGTATATAGTGGAATTGTTGCTAGTGACACGAAACGGGGCCGAAAACGCGGGAGATTCGCGATCCATGGGTTTTGAGAATCACTATCGAGATGGAAAGATCGATGCTGCTGTTGAGGATATTGTTGATTGGATGCTGTGAGATGATTATGTTGGCAGGTGGTCTTAATGGTTTGACGATTGTACACGATTAATGTTATGGTTAATAATATTAGTTGTGAATAATTGTTTGAGAATAGTATTGGTGATCCAGTTCAATGTTTTGAGGATCACTTACGATCACTATTATTGTCAGTAATGTATAGTTTGATAATAATACTGTCAGTCTATCTGAATGTTTTGAAGACTGTACATGATTAATGTAATTGTTAATAATATTAATTATAAATGATTGTTTGAGAATAGTATTGGTGATCCAGCACACTATTTTGAGGACCGCATTGGATTAATATTATTAACAACAATGTGTAATTTGACAATAATATTGTTAGTGTGTCTGAATGTTTTGAAGACTGTACATGATTAATGTAATTGTTAATAATAATAATTATAAATAATTATTTGAGAATAGTATTCGTGATCCAGTTCAATGTTTTGAGGATCACTTACGATCACTATTATTGTCAATAATGTGTAGTTTGACAATAATCTTATTAGTCTGCCTGAATGTTTTGAAGACTGTACAAGATTAATGTTACTAGTAATAATATTACTTATAAATGATTGTTTGAGAATAATATTGGTGATCCAGCTCAATGATTTGAAGATCACACGCAATCAATATTATTAATAGTAATTTATAGTTTTTGATAATAATACTGTCAGTTCGTTTGAATGTTTTGAAGACTGTACACGATTAATGAGATTGTTAATAATATTAATTATAAATAATTATTTAAGAATAGTATTCGTGATCCAGTTCAATGTTTTGAGGATCACTTACGATCACTATTATTGTCAATAATGTGCAGTTTGACAATAATATTGCCAATCTGTCTGAAAGTTCTGAAGACTGTACACGATTAATGTTACTGTCAATAATATTAGTTATAAATGATTGTTTGAGAATAATATTGGTGATACAGCTCAATGATTTGAAGATCACACGCGATCAATATTATTAATAGTAATTTATAGTTTTTGATAATAATACTGTCAGTTCGTTTGAATGTTTTGAAGATCGCGCACGATTAATGTTATTGTCAATAATATTAACTATAAATAATTGTTTGAGAATAGTATTGGTGATCCAGCTCAATCTTTTGAGGACCAAGGATCATAAGATTAATATTATTAACAACAATGTGTAGTTTGACAATAATATTGTTAGTGTGTCTGAATGTTTTGAAGACTGTATATGATTAATGTTATTATTAATAATATTAACTATAAATAATTGTTTGAGAATAGTATTGGTGATCTAGCTCAATCTTTTGAGAATCAAGGATCATACGATTAATATTATTAACAACAATGTGTAATTTGACAATAATATTGTCAGTCTGTCTGAATGTTTTGAAGACTATACACGATTAATGTTATTGTCAATAATATTAATTATAAATAATAGTTCAACAATAATATTGTCATTCCAAAAAAAATACTAAACCAAATAGCAGCAGTTTATGATACTTTTAGGAAAAATAAAAGTATTCGTTCTAAGTATGTTCCCTTTTGATAAACGCATGAATCTTATGGTATAAATTTCAACTAGTGGATAAACTTAAATTTCTTGAAAATGTAACATATGTAATTTTGTGTTACAATTATAATGATCGATTAAAAAAATTCAGTAGTTCTCAAATCACACATTTATCAAAGAAATCATTGAAAAAGTTTACATTTATATTTAACAAACAATGTGATGTGAACATAAGAATGGTTTGTAATTTTTGAATAAAACAATAATTTTTCTTGCTAAATTTAAAAATAAAATTTACAACAATAAATTTTCGCTTAATTGAATCAAAACACATATTGTTCTACTACTATTCTATCATCCTAAAGATCAAATTTATAAGTTCTGATATATCATGAACGTATATAAACTTTCTGTTCCACTAATAGAATTACGAAGATACCGAGAAAGTTGAAAATTTATGTGCATCTATTACCTTGCATTAATGCTTAATGAAATCACTCTCTTTTAAGGATACGTTTAAAGATAATTGTTTCACCACTTTCACATTCGGTTCTTTGTTGTTTCCTAGGCTTGTCTACCTCCTCAAATTATTTATCGCTTACTCGCGCATGTTAGTCTGGACTGAACAGCCAGAGTGTTATAGATTACTATAATAAGTTATTATTCATATCAAACAAACAATCAACAATGTTAAATTTATCAGTACCGCGTTATCTGTGACAATGTCACGTTATGTGTTCATTCACAAGTAAGAAACGAAAACACGCCATTTTCTTTAGTTATCAGTTATTTCTTGTATTAGCGTTGCGATGACTTCAAATTACACGAAACATGTTTACATTAAAACGTTGAATGCAATTATATGTGTAAGTTTACATAAAGTTGAACAAAATGTAAAGTGTGACAGAATGCTGCTTATTTAACCGAACGTGTAATTGTTGGTTGAATCTGTATGTTGAAGTAGAAAAAAAGTCGACTTGATTTGATATTCTTGAACTATCCCCAATAAACCCCATTGAAAACAGTGTTCTTGCTCCGTATCGTGTTATCGTAGACAGCTCTGTGTACAGTAGAAGACAAGAGTTTAAAATGGGAGGACAATGTAGAACATAGTTCTATGATTTACAAATATTGTTTATACATTCATTTTTATTGTGGTCATGGTAAAACAGTATTTATTGATTAGCACAGAATGCAAAGTTTCTTTATTATACTGTTTCTTATAAATTAGTTACAGTAGTTGACAAAAGTTTAAAAGCAAAGGGTCAAAGAAAATAAATAAATTAATTAATAAGAAATAGTACGATAAATAAAAATTGTATTCTATGCTAATCAATAAATAGTATTGTACAGTAATGATAGAAAAAATAAGTATATGAACAATATTTGCATACTATAAAACTATGTTTTACATTATCCTGTAGACTTGAACTATTATCCACTACTATAAATTAATTAATTAATAAGAAATAACAATATAAATAAAATTTGTAGTCTATGCTAATCAATAAATAGTATTCCATCATAATGACAATAAAAATGAATAGATAAACAATATTTGTGAACCATAAAATTATGTTTTACATTATCCTGTCGACCTAAACTATTATTCACTACTATAAATTAATTATTTAATAAGAAATAATAGTATAAATAAAATATGCATTTTATGCTAATCAATAAATAGTGTCGTACCACAATATCGTTGAAAACAAATATATGAACAATATTTGCATATTTCACATTGTCCTGCCGTCTTAAACTTTTGTCCACTACTGTAAAGTAATTAAGTAATAAGAAATAACAATATAAATAAAATTTGTAGTCTATGCTAATCAATAAATAGTATTCCATCATAATGACAATAAAAATGAATAGATAAACAATATTTGTGAACCATAAAATTATGGTTTACATTATCCTGTCGACTTAAACTACTATCCGTTACTGTATATTAATTAATTAATAAGAAATAATAGTATAAATAAAATATGCATTTTATGCTAATCAATAAATAGTGTCGTACCATAATATCGTTAAAAACAAATATATGAACAATATTTGCATATTTCACATTGTCCTGCCGTCTTAAACTTGTTGCCCGCTGCTCCCGCTATAATTTCGTTAACCCTTTCGTCTTAAACTTTTGCCCGCCGCTGTATCTCCGGCGGCGCGTACGTCGGAGGCATCAATCCCGCTGATGATCAGGGTATTATTTCCTTCGGTTAATCAAGTTCCATCACGCGCGTGGCGTGCAACGGCGACCGGTTTCGCTCGCGGCCGTCGTAACGAAGAAGGATGTTATTCACGGGACGTGAACGGTATCATCGTATCACCTAATAACGAACATCCGAGCGGCTCCGATGGCCAGCTGTAGTTCGTCAATGATGTGTCGGGAGCGGTGGCGAGCCGCCGTTGAAATTCATTATTCTCAATTCTCGTAAACAGGCGGTTATAAATTATTCAGGCCGAATACCCGGCCACGTTGGGATGACCTAAGCGGTCGGATAGCCGCTAACTGCCGGTAAATTAGCCAATTGAGGGCTTCGAGTATCCGCGGATATCTTATTACACACTTGCCCGGCCACGGCAGCCATGGCGCCCGTACCCGACGCTCGTGGACATGTTCCGTTGGACGTGCGACACGCGTAATTCTCTTTCCTCCGTGGATCAACCGGTTTCGATTACAGAGACGTTCCACGTGGACACGGGCTAGGCCGCGATCGACGGTCGCGGTTAATCCCTTAACGCTATTCTTACCGGCGCTTCACGTATACCTATTCCTACCGCGACTGGTTAAATGACTGGTCATGGTAGGTAAGACAGATTAAAAATTAAAAATTTTTAATTCTGTTACCTCAGACTTAACACTTGCAAAAATATAAAGTAATGATATTATTAAAATATGTAAGGCAAATTACAAATTATAAATCTTTAATTCTGTTACCTCAGACTTAACACTTACAAAAATATAAAGTAATGATATTATTAAAATATGTAACGCAAATTAAAAATTAAAAATTTTTAATTCTGTTACCTCAGACTTAACACTTGCAAAAATATAAAGTAATGATATTATTAAAATATTAAAAATTCTTAATTCTGACATCTCAGTTGAACACATATAAGGATATGGAAAACTGTAACTATCGTACGTAATATTAATTTGAATCGATAAGAAGATCAGCAGAAGACAATTAAAAAATTACATATACATGCAAACTCTCGACCAAACGTTACAATTTTTACATCTCTCTCTCTCTCTCTTTAAAATCCTGCTCCATCTTGGGCTCCCAAATAAAGGCAAAGTTCGCCCGTCACGGTCGAGCGACTTGGCCTCCTCTCGAAACAATACCCACTGGCCGTACAATGCGTGAAAAGGTAACAAAGAGAGATTTCACACGGCAGACGTAACGGTAACGATCGAACCATAAAGACGATGTCGCTGTCGACTCGCTCGGCTACGTGCGCGTCTTATTACACAGGATCCGTGCTTTACAGCCCGCGCGCGCGCGCGCGCGAGCCTTTGCTAACGAGGACCGTGAAAGGGAGTAATGACACGGCCGGACGCGGTCGAGAGGCGTCGCTCAACAACGGCCGAATAAATTTGCTTACCGGTTTTTAGCGAGCGATCGCCTGGACGCGCCTTTCCTCGCTCGCTATCGTTTCCAGATCGTCGTCAACTGGTTTTCGCGTCCTTTCGAACCGCTTAATTGCCGCGACGTACACGCCCGATGACTCAACCGACGCGATCCCTTCGGGCCAGAAGCGTATTCGGCCGGGTTTTCATGGGAATGTTATACGGTACGCGACAAAATGATAGAACAACATATGATTTTTAACCAGTTAACTGTGATTGACGAGTATACTCGTCATGGAGAAGTGGCACGATTTTGTGTGTTGACGAGTATACTCGTCATGGAGAAGTGGCACGATTTTGTGTGTTGACGAGTATACTCGTCATGGAGAAGTGGCACGATTTTGTGTGTTGACGAGTATACTCGTCATGGAGAAGTGGCACGATTTTGTGTGTTGACGAGTATACTCGTCATGGAGAAGTGGCACGATTTTGTGTGTTGACGAGTATACTCGTCATGGAGAAGTGGCACGATTTTGTGTGTTGACGAGTATACTCGTCATGCGTATAAAGTAGTGACCATTGGTTATTTAAATTGTAATTTTTGAGAAAAACCAAACATATTCTCAAATTTCAAGATGTTTAGAATATTTTGAGGCTAGGCCGGAATAAAACAAACGAATAAAAAATATAAATAATTTGAGATAAACTCATGCGCCCCCGCATGCACCGGCTGAAACAGCTTATTAGTTCACGTAACGAATTTATTATTGTGCGATGATAACGTTTTTTAGATGTTAGCGTAGAAAGGACAAACGCAAAAGTGGGGAAGCTAACTTATTATAAGATTCCTTCAGGGATGGTCCGCCACAGGACGACAGGAATTTAAATTCTTATCTTTATATGTATTTAATTTTTCTTGTGTTTTTCGTTTAATATGTATGTAATATATGTTTGTGTTAACCAAATGAGTAGATATTAGTAATGAAATTGTCAATTTTATATAATAAACCCTTCTTTTTGATCCAATATTTTTAGAGCGACACTTACTCTGTGATTGACGAGTATACTCGTCATCGCTCAATTTTCACGACACATATAAGTGCGCGCTTTAAAGAGGGGGCGCCACAGTTAACTGGTTAAGCGTTTCTTGAATCCAATCTACATTACAATATAAAAGCTTTATTTTAACGGTTAGAATAATAAAAAGAAATAATTAACCCTTTGCGGACGAGTGTCGGATATATTCGTCCAACTCTCGCGCTGCGGTTGGCGTTTATACGCCAACATTAGATAAAGGCTATTTACAATGTGAATATCGTAACGGTATTTTCAGAGTCTTGTAGCGTAGACACTTAGCTTTCTAAAACGTTAGAAACCTGCTTTATTCGGTCAACATAACCTAGGTAAACAATAGTTCAAATGATGGCGTCCAGCAAAGAACACAATCGTCATTGTGTGCTATTCGAATTTCAGTTAAAAAAAAAAAACACCGATGAAGCTGCAAAAATGATCTGTGATGCTCTCGGCGAGAATGCTGTATCCCATTCTATCTGCAAATACTGATATTGAAGGTTCCGGGAAAGAATTTTCGATCTCCTAGATAAAAAACAAGCTTATAAAAAACGATTCATGGATGAGGAATTGCAATCACTTTTAAATGAGTTCATCGATACGAAACAGGCATTCGTTGTCCGAAAGATGGACAAAAGTTATAGAAAGTGAGGGAGGTTACTTCATCCACTAACTTTTGGGCATAAAAAATTAAATAAACTCCGAACCTGCCAAAAAAAAAAGACTAAAATTAACTTGTACACCTAATACGTATAATACATTTTTCAATATTCACTTCTTTTTTCATTGTTTATTTTTTGAAAATAACATCACTAAATCACAGAACAGTACAAATATAATGCAGAAAGGAACTGCGTTTATTCAAATGTCGCAGGAGTAATCTCATTTTTTCTTAAAAAAACGAATATATTTACACTGAATAAATAATTCCAGAAAGTAAAGGAATAAACTTTCTTCAAATATGACCTATTATATTAAAAAAATAAACCAGATTAATTTCAACATCATTAAACAAAGATACAATGAAAATGTCACTGCGTTTAATCAAGTGTCGCGCACTGTACGTGAAGTGTCGGTAGGAACAGTGTTAATGATTGCAAACAAGAAACATAGGTTTATCCGTGCAACTTACACTACACAACATTTATTTATTAACCGTCCAAACACGAACATGTCCTCGAGGCACGAGCTCGTTCGCGGGAACGCTCGCGTAAATTCTGTTTCCGCGCGGAGGGGTTGATCCCGAAGGGGGTGCAAAGTGAGTGACTAAAGAAGAGGAAAGGATTTCCTCGATCGCGGCAGTGTCCTTGTACATCGCTGGATACAGCCTCGCTTAAGTTGAAGGGATGAGCGGACGCCTGGAAGGACGCTATTATCGTAGCTCAAAAGAGCGCGCGCGCGACAAATCAAATCTCCGGGAAACCGGTGGAAGAGGAAGCCGGGAGGAGGGTGAATTTGCGCGAGAGAAAGAGGAAGGTTGAGGGGGGGTATCTTGAGGAAAAGAGGGATATCACAATGGAGAGAGAGACGCTACTGGAATTTCACCAGACGCGTTCGCCACGAGCCATTGAACAGTTATCGCTGTCGCGGCGTTCAATGAGCGGATAACCGACTGCGAGGACTTCCGGTTTAATAAACGCTCTTGATGACCTTACGAGGACGCAGCCTTAAATAACGCCGCGCCGCTGGAAAATGGCGGAAATGTCGTTCTTCTTCGAAGAAACGACGTTTCTCAGGGACGTAACATTTATCTAGGATTGCGAGATGATCGATGCTTGTTCGAGTTTCTGAATTTTTGATTTAATGATAACGCTTCAAATCGATCATGCATATTTAGCCTGTTTCAATTTTCTATTTATAAAATAGAATTACGTTTATTAAAATTGTAAAAGTACTTGTAACTTGTAAAAATACTTGTATTTGTATGTTAATAATATGTAATAGTGCTAATACTTTTACTAATTAATATGATAATCGTTGTTTATATTTACAAGTGTAGCATTGTTTCAGGACATATAATTATTTAATTTATAAATTTAAATTAATCTGAATTTTTGAATTAATGGCAATGCTTTAAATCGATCATGAATATCTAGCCTGTTTCAAATTTTCTATTTATAAAATAGCGTTACGTTTATTAAAATTGTAATAGTATTGTGTACTTACATTGTACTCGTGTGTTAATAATATGTAATAGTGTTAATACTTTTACTAATTTCTATGATAATCGTTGTTTATATTTACAAGTGTAGCATTGTTTCAGGACATATTAATTAATTAATTTACAAATTTAAATTAATCTGAATTTTTGAATTAATGGTAACATTTCAAATCGATTATGAATATCTAGCCTGTTTCAAATTTTCTATTTATAAAACAGCGTTACGTTTATTAAAATTGTAATAGTATTGTGTACTTACATTGTACTCGTGTGTTAATAATATGTAACAGTGTTGGTAGAACAGAATCTGTAGTTAGTGGAACATTACGTGATTCGAAAGCCCAAAAAGTTTGGCCACCTCGATGCCCACCGGCGATCGTCTGCGACTATCTGCATAAACACGGACACGGTGTTTAGCACGTTACAAGTTTCCGGTGAAATCATCGTGCGACTTCTGCCAGCTCATAGTGCGTGGCCATAGTTAATACGGTCGAACGAGCGTTCATGACAAGCGGACAATGTCAACGTGCGAAGGAATGATGGGGCATAATACACAAAGGCTGAGAACGAATTCGCGTGTATAAAAAATGTACTATTGTTCAGAAATATTTCACGGAAATTATTTCGGAAAATAGGATCTTATAATCCTGACAATAATTGATCATTCCTAATTATTTTATACCTTCTATGAATTTAAGTAAAACGTTGGAAAATATTTAAACAGAGACGATACCTTAAGAAAAAAATTGTAAGGAAATTGTAATTTTTATTTTTATTTGCAATTATGACAGTTAATAGATTCGCACTTTTCTATTAAATGTTCATAATAATTTTTACCAGAGACGATACCTTTAGAAAAAAATTGTAAGGAAATTGTAATTTTTATTTTTATTTGCAATTATGACAGTTAATAGATTCGCATTTTTCTATTAAATGTACATAATAATTTTTACCAGAGACGATACCTTAAGAAAAAAATTGTAAGGAAATTGTAATTTTTATTTTTATTTGCAATTATGACAGTTGATAGATTCGCACTTTTCTATTAAATGTTCATAATAATTTTTACCAGAGACGATACCTTAAGAAAAAAATTGTAAGGAAATTGTAATTTTTATTTTTATTTGCAATTATGACAGTTAATAGATTCGTACTTTTCTATTAAATGTACATAATAATTTTTTCCAGAGACGATACCTTAAGAAAAAAATTGTAAGGAAATTGTAATTTTTATTTTTATTTGCAATTATGACAGTTAATAGATTCGCAATTTTCTATTAAATGTGCATAATAATTTTTACCAGAGACGATACCTTAAGAAAAAAATTGTAAGGGAATTGTAATTTTTATTTTTATTTGCAATTATGACAGTTGATAGATTCGTACTTTTCTATTAAATGTACATAATAATTTTTACCAGGGACGATACCTTAAGAAAAAAATTGTAAGGAAATTGTAATTTTTATTTTTATTTGCAATTATGACAGTTAATAGATCCGCACTTTTCTATTAAATGTTCATAATAATTTTAACACTTTACAAATTTGTAGTTTGCGAATTTAGCATCGCTCTATGCATACAAATTAGGATTGTTTGTTATAAAATTGTTCACATAAATTTCAAACGAGAACATATTACAGAACAGAGTACCTTGGTATATAAATATTGTCTATGCATTCATTTTAATTGTCAACCCTTATGGCTCCAAGTGTGCCTTTCAAGCACCATCAATATAATTAAGAATATAAATAATGTAAACAAAGTTATATTACTTCTGAAATGAAAAAGGATTGTTTTGAATGACTTTAATATTATTATTTAAAGACTGACACTTAAAAACTTGCAAGTCAAAATATGACGAGAATAAGTTGGAATTGCCAGTCGATATTCACACTTAAAAATAGGAGTGTTAAGGGTCAATAGAATAGCATAATGCTTGTCGATCTGTACAAAACACTTTGAAATTTTTAGTACCAATTTATTACCGTGCAAATTAGATCTGAGTATAAAATTTATTAAAATAAATTATTGTATTGTTTCTTTCACATGAATTGCTTTATTTTGACAAACCCTTTAGTCTTAAACCTTTTTCCACTATCATAACAATTTCTTTTTCTCCCTAAAGGACCACAAGGCCACGCGATTGAAATTTCTTCTATGCCAAAAATTTAGCCTCTCTCTGTATATGCAAATTGCGATTGTTTGCTATAAAATTGTTGACATAAGTTTAAAACAAGGAGATATAACAGAACAGAGTACCCTGGTTTATAAATATTGTCTATGCCTCTATTTTAATTGTCAATAAGGTAACATAATACATGTCAATCAGTACAAAACTCCAATTTTGTTTATTGTACTATTTCTTACGCATGAATTACTTTACTTTTGCAGACCCTTTAGTTTTAAACCTTTTTCCACTATCATAATAATTTCTTTTTCTCCCTAAAAGACCACAAGGCCACGCGAGCGAACTTTCTTCTGTGCCAAAAATTTTCCCGCGCAATTTAGCCCGAGGGCCTTCGTCTAAACTGGACTCCACGGGGAATCGAGGTTGAACAGTTGTCTTTAGAACGTCAAGATGGAGGAGAAGGAGGATACAAAGGAGGCAGAAACGCGACGAAAAAGGAAGAGGAACAGAAGTTAACCGTGTTTCGTTCCCAACGTGACTCGAGCCGTGGCGAGGGACGAAAAAGGTGACGAGAGAGCGGCCGGGGAGGCGAAACGAGGAGGCAGGAAGGGCGGATATAGAGAAAGACATTTCCCACAGATCAAAGCCGCTACACTATACAAGCCGTGGCTTCACGCGACCGTAACAGAAGCCAACCGCGTAATTTATAGAAGCCGGAAAGCAGCCGTTTACGAAAACAGTTATAAAAATGACATGTTTACCGTGCGTGCGAGAGAACGCGACGGTGCCCCGTCAAGATGGCCGACTGATAATCATCCGATTGTGTTTGGCGCGTAGAGGAACAGCCTACGACGTTGGACCCGCAATTTTAGTTAATACTTTGCCGTCCGGCCCGTTTGTAACCATTTCTTCGCTTGACGCCGGCAGAACTGATCGTGTTACTTCGCTTGTCGCCGGCTGTTTTTGGGGAGATTGGGAGATGATAAATTTCAAGTTTTACTAATCTCATCGGTAGTTCACACGAGTTTTCAATCGAAATTCAATTTAAAAAATGTACATATATAAATAAATGTAAAATTTCTTTGTTTTATATATTTGTTTATTTACATTTTCTTTGGTACTTATTTAGTATTTCTCTTTTAAATGATACGAAGCAAAACAATCACCAACATGTAATGCAACTCCACACGACTTGCATATCAAATTTGTTGTTTTTCTTTTCTTGTTTTTGGTACATACAACGCAACTTCTTCGTTTTCGTTTATTGCTTTCGGAAATGAATACTAACTGGTGACGTATATAACTTATTCCATTTAAGTAAATTGGCAACAAAACCCCACAGATCATCAATGAAATGCAAGCGATACTAATGTGCTGTCGCCGGCCACTTTTTTGCGCAAAACACCACTGTGGTGTCGCCGGACGGCATAGTGTTAATACTTTAACGTTCGCAAACGAAGAAATTTGTTCCTCTGAGATTTGAGTATCCTATTAACCCTTTCGCTACCGGAGGATTCTACGGCGCACAACTCCCGCTGAACAAGCTGCCACGTCAAAAGTGTGCACTTACGGAACAATTTCAATTGCCAGTCGAACGTTCAATACTGCGGAATCTTACGTAGAGCGTAACTATAATCGGTCATAGAAAGGAAAGGGTTAAACAATTATCGCGTAATGCAATAATATTCTGTTCGCGAAATTTCACGGGGTGACTATAGTCACCGCTCGTATCTAGCGAGCGTCAGTCGTTGGGTGACTATAGTCACCGGTCGTAGCGAAAGGGTTAACCGTTTGACTGCTGACGAGCGTTATCGCGCTCTTTTTATGTTACGCCAAAAATGCGAAGAGCGCGATAGCGCTCCGCTTTATTTTCGATGCCTAGTAATAATGCTGATCCTGAACACTAGCATTTATGTGTCCAGTGAAGCACCTTGCGTTTGCGAAGCATACGATTTTTAACCCTTTGCGGTCGAGAAACGACCATCAGTCGCCAAATGATAGTTTCACAAATTTTCAGACCTTACGTAGTTTGTTTATTAGTCATACCCGGAGGTTAAATAGTCATATATGTAAATTTTAGCGAAAGATTTAACTAAATAAATGAAGTTTAATATAAGCGAATATTAGTAAATATTTTACACTGAAAAATATTTGATATTAATATTATTACACGACTAACAGTCACCTTTCGAGCGCAAAGGGTTAATTGTTGTAATAATATTACATATTTCAATTTACTTTTTTTTTTTGTTAAATAAAGGTGAACCCAATGTCTGATATTTGGAGTGAAACTGACTCAGTATCGTGGACTGATGATGAAATGCAAGTTTGTGATAGCGGAAGTGATATTATTATTCCTAAAAAGAGATTATGGGCTATTAGCGAGAGTAGCGATGATGAACTAACTGAAGACTGCACCGAACATGCCTCCGTTGATGAATTTACAAATTTATGTAAACAATTGGTATTTTTTAATTTTTGTTGTTGCAAAGTAATAGAAGTGACTTTATCGTACGAAAAGTGTTTTACGTTTTTTCCCATACACGAGCAATTAGTGCCGCAGTTTTGGCATCTGTCTGAAAAAATACGTTAGCAGCCAAACGGTTAAAGGGTTATACGCAGTTGAAAGGCCGGAAAAAGGCGATTTTTCAAGAATTTTTTCCGGAGAGACATTTCAATGCATTACTTTTAAACTTTGTATACATATTGTAGTAGTATTTGACTACATTCTCAATTTTTTTGGTACGAAAATAATAATTCTGATAGCTGTTACAGTCAATCTCCGGGAGTACCTCCGAAAAAACACGTTCTGCGGTGAGCACGATATCTAGGTAGCAGGAAACGCTAAAGTAATGTTGTTAATAAAAAAAAAAACAGAGTTTTTCATAAGTTTGTCAATTTCTTCGATCTTTCACTTACTGCAACAACGTGCCGTCCATCCAAAATATTTAGGCCAGGAGTATTCAGCGCTCAAAGGGTTAAAGCCGCATTCTCACACCTATCAGTTTCAATTAAAAGCATTCACTATCGTTGCCATCCCACGTCAAAATACTCAAAATCATTCAGCCAAATTTAAATTACTCACCAATAACGATACAATCGATTTAATCGTTCTGAAACACCCTTAGATTATTCAAAATCACACAATCATTATTTTTATCAGTATTCCTAAATTACTTGAAATCACCCAGTCAGGTTTAACCCTTTGAACACTGAGTTGTGTGACTTTTTACGACAAAATACACTATTTTATAAAACTATACAGTGTGCATAGCCCAGATTGAATGGTTGTGTGAAAACCATTGTATTGGTTCGTAGTACTCAAAGGGTTAAGTTACCAATAAAACAGGATAGCAACTGATGTTGATGATCGTGGGGATCGACTGCGGCTGTATAGGAAGCAGGTATCGAACAGTACACGACTTATGCTTCGTGTAATCGTGATGGACGTCATAATCGCCGAGACACGGCGTCGTCACACCTCGTGAGTCGCGCCGCGCCGGCTAACCGCTCGCTAGCAATTATCGAACGAACAAAGGGCGCCCGCGGACTCCTTGGATTACCCGCTCCCCGGGGTTCTACTCATAGCGATGGAAGTTCGAATCTAACTTTCGAAGCGTTTCAAAACTTTTTAGGACTTAGAAAATTCGAATCGCATCGAATTTCAGTCGAATCTTATTTGATATTGAAGTTCCGATCGGTCTTGGTGTTTTGAAAGCCTTGATTTGCTTCGAATTCTAATACATTTGAGTAGCGATGGAAGTTCGAATCTAACTTTCGAAGCGTTTCAAAACTTTTTAGGACTTAGAAAATTCGAATCGCATCGAATTTCAGTCGAATCTTGTTTGATATTGAAGTTTCAATCAGTTTTGGTGTCTTGAAAGCTTTGATTCGCTTCGAATTCTAATACATTTGAGTAGCGATGGAAGTTCGAATCTAACTTTCGAAGCGTTTCAAAACTTTTTAGGACTTAGAAAATTCGAATCGCATCGAATTTCAGTCGAATCTTGTTTGATATTGAATTTTCAATCAGTTTTGGTGTCTTGAAAGCCTTGATTCGCTTCGAATTCTAATACATTTGAGTAGCGATGGAAGTTCGAATCTAACTTTCGAAGCGTTTCAAAACTTTTTAAGACTTAGAAATTTCGAATCACATTGAATTTCAGTCGAATCTTGTTTGATATTGAAGTTTCAATCAGTTTTGGTGTCTTGAAAGCCTTGATTCGCTTCGAAATCTAATACATTTAAGTAGCGATGGAAGTTCGAATCTAACTTTCGAAGCGTTTCAAAACTTTTTAAGACTTAGAAATTTCGAATCACATTGAATTTCAGTCGAATCTTGTTTGATATTGAAGTTTCAATCAGTTTTGGTGTCTTGAAAGCCTTGATTCGCTTCGAATTCTAATACATTTGAGTAGCGATGGAAGTTCGAATCTAACTTTCGAAGCGTTTCAAAACTTTTTAGGACTTAGAAAATTCGAATCGCAACGAATTTCAGTCGAATTTTGTTTGATATTGAAGTTCCGATCGGTCTTGCTGTCTTGGAAGTCTTGATTCGCTTCGAATTCTAATACATTTAAATATTGATGGAAGTTCGAATCTTTTTAGGACTAAGGAAATTCGAAATCACGTTGAATCTGAGTAGAATCTTGCTTGGTTCCCAAGTTTCGATCAGTCTTATTATCTTGGAAGTCTTGATTCACTTCAAAATCTAATGTATGTGAATAGTGATGGAAGTTCGAATCTTTTTAGGACTAAGGAAATTCGAAATCACGTTGAATCTGAGTAGAATCTTGCTTGGTTCCCAAGTTTCGATCAGTCTTATTATCTTGGAAGTCTTGATTCACTTCAAAATCTAATGTATGTGAATAGTGATGGAAGTTCGAATCTTTTTAGAACTAAGGAAATTCGAAATCACGTTGAATCTGAGTAGAATCTTGCTTGATTTCCAAGTTTCGATTGGTCTTATTATCTTGGAAGCCTTGATTTGCTTCGAATTCTAATGCATGTGAATAGTGATGGAAGTTCGAATCTTTTTAGGACTAAGGAAATTCGAAATCACGTTGAATCTGAGTAGAATCTTATTTGATATTGAAGTTCCAATCAGTTTTCTTTAACATCTGATACGTGTAAATAGTGGTGGAAGTTCGAATGTAAGTTCTCAAGCGTTTCGAATCTTTTCAGGACTAAGAAAATTGGAATCACGTCGAATCTGAGTAGAATCTTGCTTGATTTCCAAGTTTCGATCATCTTATTATCTTGGAAGTCTTGATTCGCTTCAAAATCTAATGTATGTAAACAGTGATGGAAGTTCGAATCTTTTTAGGACTAAGGAAATTCGAAATTGCATCGATTTTGAGTAGAATCTTACTTAGTTTCCAAGTTTTGATTAATCTTGTTATCTTGGAAGCTTTAATTCACTTCAAAATCTATTTGAGTAGTAATGGAACTTCGAATCTAACTTTCGAAACGTTTCTAATTCTTTCAAGTCTAAGAAAATTTGAATTCCATCAAATTTCAGTTGAATCTTATTTGTTATCGAAGTTTCGATCGGTCTTGGTGTCTTGGAAGTCTCGATTCGCTTCGAAATCTAATGCTTGTGAATAGTGATGAAAGCTTGAATTTAACTTTCGACGAGTTTAGAGTCTTTTCAAGACTAACAAAATTTGAATTGTATCTAATCTCAGTTGAATTTTGTTCGACATTTAAATTTTATTCAGTCTCGGTGTCTTGGAAGCCTGGATTCGCTTTGAAATCTAATACATATAATAGTAGCGGAAGTTCGAACCTAATTTTCTTAGCGTTTCTAATCTTTTCAAGACCAAGAAAATTCGAAGTTGAGTTGAATCTTATTTGTTATCGAAGTTTCGATCGGTCTTGGTGTCTTGGAAGTCTCGATTCGCTTCGAAATCTAATGCTTGTGAATAGTGATGAAAGCTTGAATTTAACTTTCGACGAGTTTAGAGTCTTTTCAAGACTAACAAAATGCGAATCACCGCGAATCTGACTTCGAAGCGAATAAAAAGTTTCAAGACTTTTTTAGGTTCGAATAAAATTCGGAGCTAGTCGAATTTTTTGTCGTATTTATATTATTCGAAGAGATTCGAAGGGCTTCCATTGTCATTACTACCTCGTGTTCACTAAGCCTTGGACCAGTTTAACCGAACGATGATGTTGTCCAGAGCCAGTTTCGTTTCTATTCGTATTTCCAGCTGAAACGTGTTTATTCATAGCGCGCGGGTTAATTGATGTATGTGGAGCAGAGTTTGATTGGTTCCACTATTGGTCTCGGCTAGACCTATATGATCTAATTGAGTGTTGAGTTAGGTCTGTAGATATCATATAAATTGAACATTTCTCCTTTCTTTTTGTTTGAATTGAATTTTTCTCTGGATTTTACTCTCATTGAAGTTATAATTATTAATTCAGTTGAGCGAAATTAAATGGTATTTTTGGGTCGCATCAAGTTCCATTTAATTCGTATGTCAAGGGGTTAAAATGGCATTTAAGTGAAAAGAAGAAATTAATTCATACGTATACTATTATGATCTACATACCCACAAAGTTTTATCAAACATTTCTGTCAGACTTAGAATTGCAAGATTAAACGAATTTATTTGTGACACTGTGTACGAATACTTTTTGGAGCCACTGTATATTTATTTTTTAGTGTATGTATATTAGAGATAAATGTGTAAGAAATGTCCGTAAATCTATTGTTAATATTAGGTTGATGCATATGAAATGTCGTTTTTTCTTTACATGCGAACGTTTGCCTCTCTGTTTTCGTTATGCTTTAGTTTTTGGTATAACCTCGAAAAATACTGTCGGTACATTGATGAGATGCATGAAAAACTGAAAATTATACATCCATCACTTGTTAATCGACATCGCTCAATACTTCTCCACGACAACGCTCGGCCGCATACGTCGTACAAAACAATTGCGAAATTAAATGAATTAAAATATGAAATTTTTGAGCACCCAGCTTATTCACCGGATCTTTCGCCAACTGACTTTCATTTTTCTAAACATTTAGAACACTATTTACAGGTTAAACGGTATGAAAATGAAGACAACCTGAAAAATTCCATTTCAGAGTTTATTGATTCTAAAGATCAGAATTTCTTTAAGACAGGCATCTATGCATTGAAATCTCGTTGGGAAATGTGTATTGAAGCAAATGGAGCATATTTTAATTAAATAAACAGCTTTTGAAAAAAGCTTTATCTATTAGTTTTATCTATTTACTGAAAAATCCGACATTTCATACGCACCAACCTAATAGCTTCATCAACGTCCAATCTTTCTGCTCCGATAAACGAATCTAGCTTTCTTTTTACACAGAACACCAAAGAAAACGAGATTTAACGTTAGAACAACCGCATCATCCACTAACCCATCAACAGGTCACGCCGTTTTGAACGTGTTAATATTAGAAAATCGTTTGAAGGCGTGTACACGGCGACGTTTCCTGCACTATTTCACTTGGACATCGTCAAGGTATATTTTCCCGGCGATAGTACGAGTTTACTTCTCATTCGACAAATTATTGCCGACGCAAACGGTCCGGCCCGTACATCGTCCGAACGACGACGTCAACGACGCGAGCGTCGCGTCGCCCGGGACAGAACACTCGCTTACAATTATTACCCGTCTAACATGAACCCCGTCGCGTTCCAAACGACCGTGGGAAATTTGTATTAATCAGGCTCGCGTCGTCGACGGTCGAAGCTATCAACGGCACGAAAAACGGAAATCTAAAAATGCGCTGTTCACTGGGAAACCGTGCACGAATCGTTCGAGCACAGATTCGCGAAATTTTCGTACTCGTTGGGCGATTTCTTTGCGAATGTTGCTTGTAACAATTTAACGAGCGATTCTTGAAATACGTACGTAAATATTTTATTTTATTTTATTTATAAATGAACCGAAGTCCTTTGTACCATATTTTTAAACAGAACAGAAAAAGAAGAAGGAAAAAAGAAAAATCAAGGGATACACAGAATTAAATTTAGTGTAAAAAAGAAGTGACGGGTGCAATAATTGATTCTACAATTGGGAATAATTTAAAAAAAAAAATCTATACGATTGTAAATACTGTTAGAGTCTAATAATACGATTGATTGGATTTTTTTAATCCATATGAAGATAAATATTCTATTACAGCAATCTCATTTTTCTCACTCCTTGAAATATACTTAAAACTGTATCACAAACGGTATAAAATTACTTACAGTGGCGGACAAAAGTTTAAGATCAAAGGGTTAAGGAAAACCTTGGTCAAGGAAATATTATTAACAACAGCTATTAGGAGTGTCCTTTCCTCTCCACAACCCCATTCTCCTATAATTATCAACTTTACACCCAGAACTATTTCTACAACATTGCAGTTAAATTATCTGTAACCAGTCCCCTCCCTTCATTTCGATAATTTCACGAATTTTTCTTCTCCAGCAGTAACCCAGAAAAAAGCAACCCCTTTCCTCTCCACAACCTCATTCATCTATAACTACCAACTTTATGTCCAAAGCTATTGCAGTTAAATTATCTATAATCTACTTAAACTATTTTTATTAAACCCCCCCCCTTCATCTCGATCATTTCACCAATTTTCCTTCGCCAACAGTAGCCCAGAGAAAATTTATTTAAATATAATTACCAACCTTACACTCAAAACTACTTCTTCAACGGTGCAGTTAAATTATCTATAACCTACTTAAATTGTTTGTAATCAGTCCCCTCCCCTCATTCCGATCATTTCACCAATTTTCCTTCGCCAACAGTAGCCCAGAGAAAATTTATTTAAATATAATTACCAACCGTACACCCAAAATTATTTCTCCAACGGTGCAGTTAAATGATCTATAACCTACTTAAATTGTTTGTAATCAGTCCCCTCCCCTCATTTCGATTATTTCACCAATTTTCCTTCGCCAATAGTAGCCCATACAAAATATAATTAATTTAATTTTTACCTTACATCCAAAACTACTTCTACAGCATTGCAGTTAAATTAACTATAATCTACTTAAATTGTTTGTAATCAGTCCCCTCCCCTCATTTCGATTATTTCACCAATTTCCCTTCGCCAATAGTAGCCCATAGAAAATTTATTTAAGTATTATTACCAACCTTACACCCAAAACTACTTCTTCAACATTGCAGTTAAATTATCTATAATCTTCTTAAACTATCTATAATCAGTTCCCACCCCTCATTTCGATAATTTTATCAATTTCCCTTCGCCAGCAGTAACCCATAGAAAATATAATTAATTTAATTTTTACCTTGCATCCAAAACTACTTCTACAACATTGCAGTTAAATTATCTATAATCTACTTAAATTGTTTGTAATCAGTTCCCACCCCTCATTTCGATAATTTTACAAATTTCCCTCCACCAGCAGTAACCCAGACCCGCCCTAACCTCTAAATAGACCCAGTGTCGATTCCGCGGCGCCATTTTAAAGAACGTGCCGCGCCCTCTCGCGTCCCCGATCAAAGCGATCGTTGTCGCGATCGCGGTTCGTCCCAGCTATTAATACCGAAACCCGAAAGAGCACAAGCACAAGCGTAGCGCGGCGGTGTCCCAAAAGGATCGAAGGGAACGATGAAACGGTTCGGGTAACCGCTCGCGCATCGGCGCGGACGTCGCGAGTGTCGCATACCATATCTAATAGTGAAATAACTCAAATAATTCAAAAGGAGTTATGCGAATGCCTTATCGTCCTGACGCTTTGAATTACCCGCCGGGACGATGCCGCTTCGGGAGAACGGGCGGAGGCGGCCACACGGTGGTGGGACTGTATTTTTAGAATGATCTATGCCTTCGTTTGATTCCGAAGATTGCGGCTCCCGCGACACACCGACCAACAGTCTTAACGGGATCTGGTTACGGCCGTGTTTTTGGATTCCTGACCGAAATCCTGGACGAGGGAAACTGCTATCGGCAACAGGGATCTACCTTCTTTTCGTTCAACTCCCTCTCTTTTCGTTTCTTGCGCTTCCGTTGACAGGACCTGGCCATCACGCCAATCCAGATTCCGTCTCGTCACTTTTTCCTCTGTTTGCGAGGTTTATGGAAAATTGTAAGTAAGAGAAGATCCTCCCTTACTTGAATATTGTACCTAGTTGTTCTGTTATCCGAACAGAGTGTCGTTGAGCAACAGTTATTTGTTTTTTAGAAGGTTACGAAACTTTATAGTGAAAAATAGATCTACCTTCTTTTCGTTCACCCCTCCCCCTCTTTTTGTTTCTCGCGTTTCCGTTGACAGGACCTGGCCATCACGCCAATCCAGATTCCGTCTCGTCACTTTTTTCTCTGTTTGCGAGGTTTATGAAAAATTGTAAGAGAAGATCCTCCCTTATTTGAATATTGTACCTAGTTGTTCTGTTATCCGAACAGAGTGTCGTTGAGCAACAGTTTGTTTTTTTGGAAAATTACGAAACTTTATAGTGAAAAATAGATCTACCTTTTTTTTGTTCAACTTCCCCTCTTTTCGTTTCTTGCGCTTCCGTTGACAGGACCTGGCCATCACGCCAATCCAGATTCCGTCTCGTCACTTTTTTCTCTGTTTGCGAGGTTTATGAAAAATTGTAAGAGAAGATCCTCCCTTATTTGAATATTGTACCTAGTTGTTCTGTTATCCGAACAGAGTGTCGTTGAGCAACAGTTTGTTTTTTTGGAAAATTACGAAACTT
>JAOPTO010001292.1:33173-59950 GCA_033822845.1 Tetrapedia diversipes
CATAAACGAAGAACAATTAGAAATGTATATAATTGTAGGCAAAGAAAAGAATTCCACCTTATTAGAGCGTACACGGTGTGTTCGTTGCATAGATCGGAGCGATCGAAGGAGCGAGGACTGGCAGAATTTTACGGCTCGGGATCGCTGTTGCACGATTCTTCGGCGTAGCCCAATTATGGCCAATATCGAGAAGCGTGAAAGCAGTCAGCGATAAAATTCTCGAACGGCTCCGGGGCATTAATTAGACCGATTCAATGCTAGATATACAAACTATTTTCGTGGTTAGTTCATTGCTGAATCGTTGAAGCCGGCGATAATGCCAGCGATTAGTCGAGCTTGAACAAAAGCGGCAAGAATCGCCTGGATATTTCTCTCTTTCTTTCTCTCTCTTTGTGGAAGCCGGATGTTGCTTTCCTTAATAACTCTGTCTTCTACACGCCGTTTCTTTCGCGAAAACCGCGAACAACCGGCAACTGGTAGATGTTTCCTATAACGTGGCTGCGCGATACATCGAAACGCCGCGCTGGCCGATGGAAATGGAAATTGTTGTAACGAGCGCTACGAACTCTGGTTTGTAGGGTTTAGTATATTTTTCATGAACCCTAGAAAGATGGATTTTGGTCTTTACAAAATTTTTTAGACGGTAAAACTTTTACTTCAAATGAGGAGGTCAGAAATCACCTGGATCAGTTTTTTGCCAGCAAAGAGCAAAAATTTTATGAGCGTGGAATCATGCTACTGCCACAAAAACAGTATATAAGACAATATGTAATTTAATAAAATATTTATTCGCTATAAGAAAATCGTCTTTCATTTTCAAAAAAAAAAAAAAAAGGAAATTACTTCCCGAACAACCTAATATATGAATAATATATGCATGTTATAAAATTATATTTTACATTAACATGTGGTCTTAAACTTTTGTCCGCTACTGTACCTAATACTGACAATTAGAAAAGTATCAATAATTTACACAAATTTTCTACTATCATCACTAATTTTCTATTACCAACAAATGTCCATTGAATTCATTCTGTCCGCTACTATACTTAAGTATCACGTGAAAGGAATAGAAATAAGGACATTTGTGCTAAACGTAATAAAAAGATCTGCGGAAAATGTATTTTAAAAGCAGCATATATATGTAAGCTTTCTTTAAAATAAAATTTTATTTTTTTTTTTTAAACTACAATTTTCATGCTTGAGTCAAATTGACTCATTTTAGACAAAATAGGAATACACCAATTCAGTCAGAAAAGTATCAACAATCAACCCAAACTTTCTACTACCATCGCTAATTTTTTGTTGCCAACAAATGTCCTTCGGTTCATGTTGTCCGCTTTGGTATTTAATACGTATTGCCAATGAGAAAAGTATCAACAATCAACCCAAACTTTCTACGACCATCGCTAATTTTCTGCTATCAACAAATGTCCATCGGATTCATGTTGTCCGCTTTGGTATTTAATACGTATTGCCAATGAGAAAAGTATCAACAATCAACCCAAACTTTCTACGACCATCGCTAATTTTCTGCTATCAACAAATGTCCATCGGATTCATGTTGTCCGCTTTGGTATTTAATACGTATTGCCAATCAGAAAAGTATCAACAATCAACCCAAACTTTCTACGACCATCGCTAATTTTCTGCTACCAACAAATGTCCATCGGATTCATTTTGTCCGCTTTGGTATTTCATACGTACTGCCAATCAGAAAAGTATCAACGATCAACCCAAACTTTCTACGACCATCGCTAATTTTTTGTTGCCACCAAATGTCCATCGAATTCGTTCTGTCTACTACTGTACCTAATACTGTCAATCAGAAAAGTATCAACAATCAACCCAAACTTTCTACTACCATCGCTAATTTTTTGTTGCCACCAAATGTCCATCGGATCGGTTCTGTCCTCGCGAGTTTTCCCATTCGAAACGAAGGCGGTCGGGAACAATGGGTGACGAGCGATTTCTGATGCACCCTTGCCGCGGCCGAGTGCATTACCTTCTGCAAGATGAAACCGATAAGATCGAAGCCGGCCGCCTAATGAATGCCAGGGCTCGCGCATTAAACACTGTATACGCGATTAATATCGTCTTCTGGTTGGGTGGAAAAGTTATGCCCGCTAGCGACGGCTATTTAAGTGGCCGGTGTCTTACAGTGTTGCTTCATTACGAGCGATATATTATATTTCATGGTGCGGTCGGTTCGCCTCGCGCGATCATTATGCGTCTGCAACAAAAGCTCGCGTGATTCATTACAGGGCAACGCGCTTTGTGTGTACGCTCATCTTCGGGATACTATCGTCGACGAGGCACAGGAATGACCCAAACGTTCGTTCCTTCGTTCGAGAATTCGGGTGAACGCGAACGCACTTTTTAGCGTCACCAGCAACGTCACAGATTAACACGGTGTTTCCCACCGGGGAGGGGGGAGAGGGGGCAATTCGAAAATGGACTCTGTATCTGTTTTGAAATTTTATTTACTGTGTTTTGTTAATCAATTTCATAGTGATTTTTTCCTAGAAACCTATCATTTATGTTTTCTTAAGTGAAGAAATCAATTTTTTAATGTTAAAGTTATGTGTTTACATAGGGGGGGGCATATAAAAACTTTGGGGCATGGCATAAAAAAGGTTGGGAAACAACTGGATTAACACAAAACGTACCTGTACTTGATTTTTAAAAAGAAATTCTTAATTTATTAACACTGGATTTATGGACATTTCTTGTATATCTATTTAAGGAATAGATATAGACCAAAAAGAATTTGAAATTGCGAAACTTAGAGGGAAATAGATTTGGGTATATTTGTATCGCTCCATCAACAAAATTGAGCAAAAATTGCTAGGAATAGTAGTCATTATTTCTTCAAATTTTACTCGTGAAGTCCAAAACCCGTCAAATGGACGGCTCTCGTAAATCTAGTGTTAAAAGAAATAATTTGCAGCATCTTTTTCTGTAACCTTTGATCTTTACTCATTGACTTTCGATAGTGTTAACCAGGTCCTTATGAAATAAACGTTGTTTTTATAAAGAAATTCTTAATTTATTAAAAGAAATAATTTGCAATATTTTTTTTTCTAGACTATGACTTTTTACTCTCTGACTTTTGAACTCTGAACTCTGAATTGGAACGTAGCTTAAGAAACTCGTCAGGTAGAATATTGCATAATTGTATGCATTGTATTGTATTTTTCAAAGAACATTTCTTCATATATTTTGTTTGATTAATTCTTTAACCCTTTGCCCTCGATATCTGACTGCTAGTCGTCTATTAATACTAACTTCAAAGCTTTTCAAATGCACAAAATTTACTAATACACGCTTAATAAATTAAACTTCATTTAGCTTGGTTAAGCAATACACTAAAATTTGCATAGATGACTATTTAACCCTTTAAAAATGATATAAATTTCTTTAAACTTGAAAAGAAAAATATTATTATTGTTGCACATGGTTGCACATTTTCAAGAATTTTTTTTTAATAATTCCTGGAAAAACTGTAAGCAGTTTTTAAGCAAAAATATATCTACAGATAAAATGACAGACACAACATTACTTTCCAGTCCCCCTAATATCTGCTTCTATTAATACTAACTTCAAAGCTTTTCAAATGCACAAAATTTATTAATATACGCTTAATAAATTACGACGCTTAATAAGACGACTATTTAAACCCTTAAAAAACTATATGAATTTTTTTAAACTTGAAAAGATAAAATATTATTATTATTGCACATGGCTTTCTTTATATTCTAGCTAAATTGACCTATAATAGATAACATTTCCAAGAATTTTTGTTTAATAACTCCTGGAAAACTGTAAGCGGTTTTGAGCAAAAATATATCTACAGATAAAATGACAGAAACGACATTACTTTCCAGTCCCCCTAATATCTGCAGTTTCGATCAGAATGTCCTCCGGCGTGGAAATCTGCCGAGATCGATTGGATCTTGATTTTGCAGGCTAATTATCCCGCTTTATCGCGAAAATGACGTTAATGGCCGCCGAGACGAGCTCCTCTAAGGGGACGTGTCAGTGGATTTTGCTGCGACGAGGCCAAGGGGGAGGATGGAGACGTCGGAAGGGAGACGGGGGCTGTTTTGCCCGGTATATTAATTTAATTCTTTGGATACTCGATAGATGCTGGAAAGAGAGGACGGCTACGGGGGTCGGGTCGGAGGCCGGTCTCGTCGAGTTTGAATATTCATAGGAAAGAGGGAATAGAGATCGGGTGTAATAGAATTTAAATTAAGGAAGGGAGGTCGTCCGAAAACTGTATGGAGAGTTTCATAATATGATAATGCTCGTCCTATCGATATATTCCTGCGGAACGCTCGCCCCGGCGGGAGCTGAAAATGCCTCAGAAATTGTCGTTCCGTCGATTGACCGCCCCAGTCCGCGTCCTGGCGCCGGAAACTGATTATGGCTGCTGCTAACCCTCCCGTTAATCGTTATCCTAGTAGAACCTACCGTGTTTTCATACCTATCGCGTATTTTCAATTTTTTTTTTTTTTAATCTGAGCTTTGTGTTACATCGACGACGTGGTCATTAGCGACAGACTTGGTTGGTTATCTAGATTTTGTTGTATTGGGTTGGAGGGAAAGTTCTGTCGTATTTTCCGTTTCCGTTAATTCATGTGAAACCCAAACACTTTGCTTTAACATAAAACCCAAGAGATTTAACGTGATCCCCCACAGTTGTACGATGAATGCTAAACTCATCTGCAATTTCTCGACTTGTTAAATGTGGATTATTTTCCAACATGGATCGCAAAACATCATTATCGATCTTGGATGGTCGTACAGATCGATCATTTTCTTGGAGGCTCAGATCCCCGGAATTGAAATTTTCTGAACTATCTTTGACAAGTACGAACGTTTACAATATCTTTTCCAAATACCGCACATAAATTTTTACATCCAACCGATGCGTTGCTTCCTTTTTGGAATTCATACAAAATGCAGTGTCGTAAATGCACTTTATCTACCGACATGTTTTTCACTTTAAATGTCACAAGTAAACGATGAACGGTAAAAAAGGACTCCTTTTATATTATACAGCAGGTAAAAAAAAAGCAAAAAAAATTCCCAATGACTCACTAGCCAGATGTTCTTTTTATTTACAAGAAAAATTACCTGCCTAGTTAAAATACGACAGAACTTTCCCTCCAACCTAATAGAATTGGGTTTCTGTTTAACCAGTTCCCTGTGATTGACGAGTGTATTGACGGAAATATTAGTAATAAAATTGTCAGTTTTATATAATAAATCCATCTTTTTAATCCAATAATTTAACAGCAACACTTATTCTGTGATTGACGAGTATACTCGTCATCGCTTGATCATAGCTAACTGGTTAATGATAAAGTGTATTTTTGTAAGACAAAGACCATTTCTTGCGTTTGTTTTATTTTAACCCTCCCGTTTTAAATATAACAAAATTGATGGAACGGAAACTCGACAATTAATAATCCTATATACGTAGATGAAAAAAGATTTTCCAGTTTAAACAACTTTACATTATAAAACATTATATAATTAATTCGTATACTGCAATTAATCACGATCAACAAACCACTCACTCTGGGAACGATACACTTTATGCAATTCACAATTCTGTGTATTCGAATTACTTAGTTCACAATTCTTTTGGAGATGGAAACGAATTCGTTACTCGATATAAGTGAACATACTTATTTCTTACATTACACCCCTTTATTGCTGTATTAGTATACTGTATAAGTGAAATAAAAACAATTCGCTCTTAGTATACTATATAATATGTAAAACGAATATAATCTGCCATTTCGTAATAAAGCTAATTTGCATATCTCCCAGTTACATTTAATGTTAAACCTACAGCTATCTTTTGACCCATTAAACGCTCGATTAAAAACTCCCCTGATTAAACGAACCACGGATAATCAAACCTTTGTTAATAATGAACTGTATTTCTTCTTCTATTGGATGAAAGACAGAAGCTGATTGGAAAGAAGACCAAACTTACACACACATACACTCACACTTGTATATCTAGGTATACGTCACTGGTTACCACAAGCAGGAAGTGGAGATGCATGCTCGGTCAGAGTCGCCTGCAGTCGCGCAAGTTAACAAGGTTAAACACCTCAGTCGTGTTAACGGGAACATTAACACTCCACGACCATTACGATTAGAGACGTCTCGAGCGAAGGACCCCGACGTCGGGACGCTCCGTCGCGTGGGAGGGCGCCAGGAGCGAGGGGGTGGTTGAGGCGAGGGATGGTCAGAAAGTAAGAGGTTCAAGGTGGGAAAGGTGGACTTTAACTTTGGAGCCGCATTAAAAGTTCGCTGAGTAGGTGGATATGCCAGACGGTGGGATACTTCTTTCGAGATCCCCTTGTAGAACTGTCCTCTCTGTCTTATAACTGGATAAAGTGGCGGAAACGAGTGCACCCTGCTGCTCGTAAATACTCTCGGGGGTTCGGTGTTTGGTCAGTTTATGGTGGCAAGCGAAATTCTGTGGGTTTGGAGGGAGTAACGATTGAAAAGGATGTTTGTTGGTCTTCGATTATATATTTGGTTGCAGATTGTATATTTCAATGATTAAGTACCTATATATGATTGTATATTTAAATAATTTATTTAATTATCACACTTATCGTAGACTTACGCTACCAGGGCCTCGTAGATTTGGAGGGAGTAACGATTGAAAAGGATGTTTGTTGGTCTTCGATTATATATTTGGTTGCAGATTGTATATTTCAATGATTAAGTACCTATATATGATTGTATATTTAAATAATTTATTTAATTATCACACTTATCGTAGACTTACGCTACCAGGGCCTCGTAGATTTGGAGGGAGTAACGATTGAAAAGGATATTTGTTGGTCTTCGATCGTATATTTGGTTCCAGATTGTATATTTCAATGATTATGTATATGTATATGATTGTATATTTAAATAATTTATTTATTTGTCACACTTATCGTAGACTTACGCTATCAGGGCCTCAAGAGACAAATCGTCACCACAGCCCAGATGTTTTATTATTTAAATATCATATCAATTGTCATTAACCCCTTGGCAAGCGAAATTGTGTGAGTTTAGAGGGAGTAACGATTGAAAAGGATGTTTGTTGGTCTTTGATCGCATATTTAGTTTGCAGATTGTATATCTCAATGATTAAGTACAGGTATATGATTGTACATTTAAATAATTTATTTAATTGTCACATTTATCGTAGACTTACGCTATCAGGGCCTCAAGAGACAAATCGTCACCACAGCCCAGATGTTTTATTATTTAAATATCATATCAATTGTCATTAACCCCTTGGCAAGCGAAATTGTGTGAGTTTAGAGGGAGTAACGATTGAAAAGGATGTTTGTTGGTCTTTGATCGCATATTTAGTTTGCAGATTGTATATCTCAATGATTAAGTACAGGTATATGATTGTACATTTAAATAATTTATTTAATTGTCACATTTATCGTAGACTTACGCTATCAGGGCCTCAAGAGACAAATCGTCACCACAGCCCAGATGTTTTATTATTTAAATATCATATCAATTGTCATTAACTCCTTGACATACAAATAAAATGGTACTCGATATGTCCAAAAAGCACCATTTAATTTGGCTCAACTGATCAATTATGTGTAAGCTTAGAAACAGAACATTTTATTGAAGTTCATTTGAAATCTACATTGCTATATAACATTTAATCAGGTTGATATATAATGTTAATGGGCAATAATTAAGTAACATTACAAAATAACAAATTAGTAGTTCTGCAAGGTATGAAACATTTCAAAACATCTTGACGTCTCCCAGACGTCATTGTATGTCAAGGGGTTAATTTTTGAGGAATGTATTTATAACGTTCTAAGTGAAATTAGCAATTTTACACACTGACCCACATAAGAGACACTGTGTGTCACATATTTCTGACGCCGGGCTCGGGTAAGAAAATCGGGTCGTCACATACATGTGACGCTGGCAGCGAAAGGGTTAATTCAATTTTTAAATACTGCTTAAGAAATAAGAATGATGTTAAATCGAAAAAATGTAGAAACTTAGTTGTCTAATCACAACTGTTCTATATTTAATTCAATCTATGGCTGCTGTTTAAGAAATAAGAATGACGTTAAATTGAAAAAATTTTGAAATTTTGCAGGAGTATTGTAGAATATATTTCAGTGATAAAAAATTGTCAAACAAAGTAAAGGTAAGGCTCGACCCACAATGACAGCAGAGGGTTAATATTATTAAAATATTAGTGTAGGGAATATTAAATATTAACATGTTTGTTGTACAATATTAATAACAACAGTTGTTCATTGTTCATTAAGTAATTGTGCATTCAATTCTTAAAAAATTGTAAGGTACTATAATAATAATAATTAAATGCATGATTCGTGAACATTATTACTTAAATTAATCAGACTATTCTTTCCTTTTCTAATAATTACAAAGTTAAGATTTAACTTCTTATCCGATCTACTGCTTAAAAGTTGAATAATTCGGAAATAAGAAACTTTCTCAATACTAGAATAGTTCCGTGAAATTTAACAATTACGAGTAATAATTTTTGAAGGTGTAATTATATCTTAAAGGAATATTTTATTATTGATTATATTACGATGAAAGAATAAAATTACTGTAAGTGTTTTCAATTCGTAATTGTGTAATTAAACTACATTTCCATGAAATAGATTCATCGTCTGAATAATTTTGAATAGCAATGCGCACACACACAGGTTTAAGAAACATGTAAATTAGGTGTGAAGAAAAAATAGATCAACTTATTTAGATCGATCACACAGTTATTTAGCAATTAACTTCAGACTGATTTAAGTTAGACAAATTATTTACGACTTGGACCTTGATTATGTCCGCATTAAGCGGTTATGTAGGTTGTACAGATAACGAACGTATTTATGGGTTACATCTGGTAGGATAATCGGAAAATTTATTGCGCTTTCTGATAAAAAGTTAGATTAGTTCATTATCTTTGTAGTTAATGCTTTTAGGTTACTATTTGAAGCACTGTTTCTGTACAGTTATTCAGTGTTTTATTTTCTTACGTAAATGTGACGTTTTATTAATTAACTAAATTATAAAGCGAAGAAAATTATCAATTATCTGAAAGTACTAAGTCAATTTCTGAAAAATCTGATTCAATCAAATTGTATACTAATTTAATCGACAATTACATATTTTTATAGAAAATAAATAATAAAATTAAACTTACATAGTAGTCTTATACATCAAATTGCTTGCCAATTTAATCGATATTTACACAATTACATATTTTTATAGAAAATAAATAATAAAATTAGACTTACATAGTAATCTTATACATCAAATTGCTTGCCAATTTAATCGATATTTGCATAATTGCATATTTTTATAGAAAATAGGTAACAAAATTAGGCTTACTCAGTAGTCTTATTATAATAGTAATATAATCACATTTTGATCATATTCAAATATTTCGAAACAGAGGCATCAATATTTCCAGCAAAGCTCAATTTCTAAGTATTCACAAATCTAAGTCGATTTCAATTCAACTATTACTCATTCAAATACTACTCGTTCGTTTCAAATCCCGAAACTTATACATTCAGGAGTCTAAGTCATTATACCTGAATTCAATATTATTAATAAAACACTATAATAGGTTCAAATTTTCGCTGGGAACTCCCCAAGAGTTTCAAATCAAGGTTCAATTACACTCAAAAATATCTGTTTCTCGAAGTGCACATTACTCAAACGAAAATCCCCTCGCAACACATCTGATTCCCCAATGTTGGGAATATTACTGTGGAATATTAACACTATTCCTACCGACACATCACGTATACCTATTCCTACCACGACATTCCAACTTAACACAGACTACAAATTTTTCTCAGAAGACAAACAATAAAAAAAGAAGTGAATATTGAAAAATGTATGATAAGTATATTTGAGGAAAAATCTGAAGTTTAAAGCCGATTCAATTACGTTGTATATATGAAATTCTAATCGAAATTTTAAAAACGGTCGTGATAGGAATAGTGTTAACATGCTTAGCCTAAAAATTAGCCTAAAATGACAATAGATGTCACGGTTACTGCTCTTACACACCCAACAGCAACAAACTATCGACAAACTAAAAATCTCCCTCCCCTGTCCGAGTTATCCCCACGATCCTCCTTTTTCTTCGCCACAAACCCATCGATCCTCCAAATAACTCGTGGCCGAAAAGTTTCCCAAGCGTTTCCCTCCCTCGCGGTTAAATCATCTCCGGCCCCGGTCACACGCCGGTTCCTCCCGTGACACAGGTAAGTAACTCGAGCAGGAAGTAGCTGTATCGTGCGGAAAAGTGACTGCAAAGTTTACCTCGAAGCGACAATCAGTTAAATAGTTTCCTGCCCGCCGCGAAACGCGGCTAGGTACCGTCCGTGTAGGAGATAGATAGATAGATAGATAGAGCGAAAGATTGAGAGAGGCAGAGAGAGAGAAATAAAGAAACAAAGAAAGAGAGACAGACTGAGAGAAAGAGAGGGAGACAGAGGGAGTGAGTAAGTGAGAGAGAGAGAGAGAGAGAGAGAGAGAGAGAGAGAGAGACAGACAGACAGACAGACAGAGGGATTGAGTGTAAGAGAAAGAGAGAAAGAGAGAGAGAGGGGGAGGGATTGAGTGTGTGTGTGTGAGAGAGAGAGAGACAGAGGGATTGAGTGCGTGAGTGAGTAAGAGAGAGAGAGAGAGAGAGAGAGAAAGAAATTGAGTGCGAGATTGAGAGAGGGGAGAGGGAGGCAGTGGAAGTAAGTGAGAAAGAGAGAGAGTGAGAGAGGGAGGGGGAGGGAGGAGGGAGGGATTGAGTGTGTGTGTGTGTGTGTGAGGGATTAAGCGTGTATGAGAGAGATAAAAAGAGAAAGAGAGGGAGAAAGGGAGACAGTAGGACTGAGTGAGTGAGTGAGAGAGAGGGGGGGAGAGAGATAGAAAAAGGGTGAGACGGTGAGAGTGAGGGTGGGCGGGAGAGAGGGAGAGATAGGCCGGGCCGATAAGCGAAATAAAAGTTATACTCCTCCTCATTGTTCGCGGCGGCTTCTAATTACGCGCGTGAACCGGCGCAGAGCCGCGAAGCGCAGCGTCGCGTCGCCCGGCTGCATCGGATTTTCGCATGTGCAATCCGGATCCCGCTCGAGTTTCCTCGTATCGTGATAGGAATCGACGCCCGAGCCAGCCATAGCTTATTCAGGCTACGTGCAATCCGCCGCTGGAATGAGGCAATCGGCGCCGCGGAATGTGTAGCAATGGCTTTTTTACGCCGATAGGTTCCTCGAAATGCATCGCGGGAGAACTTTCGGGGTTAAACTCGACTGGACTAACTTTTAACGTAGGGGATGGACTTTGAATAACAATTTTTGTAGGAAAATGTTACCTAATTATTTGGCACTATGGTAATTTAATGTTGAGTTTGTAACCTAATGAAACTATTTTGTTATTGAAGGATTCAGTATTTTTAGTTCTTAGGTTATGGTTCTGACGAAATTAATAGGAACAGTTGATAGGTGACCTAATTTAACTACCAGTTTAACCTAATTAACGAATTCTTCGATGCCATGTAACTGCCCTATATAACGTGCTTCCGTGAACGTCGGTATGATAACTGAAAGTGTTTCTTCAGAAACGAAAGAAGTTGCAAAAGAATCTGTAGGTTTGCTGTGAAATAAATAAAACTTATAAAACTTAGCAGAAACACGAAAGCTGCACAAAAATAAAATACAAAATAAATCAGAGCGACAAAAGTAGAAAATCAAATTCGTGACTCTCTTTACAATTATGGTGGAATTATAGAATTTGGGATATGAGAAAGAATGTTTGTATGAAAGCATGAGCGTGGCGAGTGTGTATGATAAACGTTTGAATAAACATTAAGGTTCGTGTTGTGAAATGAGTGTAGCGAAGTATGATCTGTGTGATTTGTATATGCATGATATTGATAAAGTGAACAGCGATAAAAAAAGAAGACAGTCGGTGATAACAGCAATCCTGATAACGTGTAATTTTGATATATATACAGAGAGAGAATAAGAGAGAATGTATCTTAAAACGTATTTTAGTGTATTTAACCCTTTGCCCTAGAGAGGTAACTATTAGTCGTCTAATAATATTAACTTCAAAGATTTTTAAGTGCAAAATATTTATTAATATTCACTTATATTAAACTTCATTTACTTTAATTAAGTCGTATACTAAAATTTACATATATGACTATTTAACCTTCAAGTCTGATTAATAAACAAACGAACTAAAGTCTGAAAATTTGCGAAACTATCACTTGGTGACTAACATCCACTTCTTAAGCGCAAAGGGTTAATATTGCTAGACTAATAGTCACCTTTTGAGTGCAAAGGGTTAATTACATATTAAACTTCATTTACTGTAGTTAAGTCGTATACTAAAATTTACATATATAACTATTTAACCTCCAAGTCTGATTGATATACAAACTAACTGAAGTCAGAAAATTTGCGAAACTATCAGTTGCCTCTCAAAAGCGAGGGGTTAATATTTTTGTTATGATTCATTATGTTCTTTTATTGTTAACACTTACATAAATAAATAGTTTCAACACATTTGCTCACAACAATCTCACCTGGATTACAAAAGATTAATCGCTTAACCCCGCTATCATGATCATCAACGATAGACACCCCGAAATTTCCCAGCGAAAAGAAGCGGTGCTCTTGAACCCGTTCAGCTGGCATAAAATAACCGCGGTTCGCTGTCAGCAAACATTACCGTGTCCGCCATCCGCTGACCTTCCCATAACAGAGTCCGCGATAAAACGCAGCCCCTGCCACATCGGCCACAAGTGGCACTAATTTTTCCCCGACCACTAGGACACGACGCGGCGGGGTCCTCTGGAACGGTTCGTTCCGACCTGTGCTCGTTATCAAACGCGCATCGCGGTCCCATCCGTGTTGAGCGGAGGAGGTGCTGCGAGCACACGAAGAAGAAGAAGAAGAAGAAGAAGAAGAAGAAAGATCCTCGTTCGCGGAACGAGCGTACCAAATCTCGTGACGCGGCCGAGACGTTTCCACGAGACGGTCCGAAATGATTTACAGGGGCTGGTTGTAAAACGGTACCGCCGCTCCACGCATGGGAGACACAAGAGGGCTCTGATTATCGCCCGAGATTGTCCGCACAAAAGGGCAGCTCTCCTGGTTCGCGGTAAAAAAGGCCTCCCCGGGAGATTTAGATATTCATAAACGAAGAAACTACGAAAGGCGCTCGTCGCAGTGATTCAATGATCAGGTTTATTGTGGCGGGATACAGGGGCTGATGAATCAACGCTCAGATTTCTTGTTCGCAGGCACGAAAGTAAGAGATACAGTCTGCCTAACAAGAGCAAAACTTTTCCTGTGAATTGGTAACTGGAAAGTTTCCAATTTTCCCAGTTCTGAAGGTACCCTGACCTTTTCTTTAAGATGCATTGCACAGAGATACTCAGTTATTGCTTATCTTGGATTAGTGTTATCGATCACAACAACGTTTCTTAATTTCTAAGGTGACATATTGTCTCGGCTCTTGCGATTTCTTGTTTGCAAGGAGGAAAGTAAGAGGTACAGTCTGTCTAACAAGAGCAATACTTTTCCTGTGAATTGGTAACTGGAAAATTCCAAATTTTCCCAGTTCTGAAGGTACCCTAACCTTTTCTTTAAGATGGATTGCACAAAAAAATTCAGTTATTGCTTATCCTGGGTTACTGTTATCAACTGCAACAACGTTTCTTAATTTCTAAGGTGACGTAGTGTCCTGACTCTTGCGATTTCTTGTTCGCAAGGAGGAAAGTAAGAGGTACAGTCTGTCTAACAAGAGCAAAACTTTTCCTGTGAATTGGTAACTGGAAAATTCCCAATTTTCCCAGTTCTGAAGGTACCCTAACCTTTTCTTTAAGATGGATTGCACAAAAAAATTCAGTTATTGCTTATCCTGGGTTACTGTTATCAACTGCAACAACGTTTCTTAATTTCTAAGGTGACGTAGTGTCCCGATTCTTGCGATGATGTCTCTTTCTTGATGATCACTTTGATTCTCACTCCCTTTGGTGACACGATTTGTGAATTAGTAGTATGCTTCTTCGTTTCTTTTGCTTCTCTTTGCTTCTGCCCGTGGGCGAAGGCCGAGCGCCTTTTTAAGGGTTTGGAAAATAGGAAGTGGGAGAGGGAAGTGGACAATTGTAAAGTGAAAGAAGAAGTTCAGTAAAGAGAAATTACTGGTAGAAGGGTGGTGGTCAGCTGGGTGGGTTAGGCTCTGACCCAGAAGATACGCAATAGTCAGGCCTTGACTCTGGATAATAAACCAGAGCTAGATAATTACATATTAAATAAACCACAGTTAGCGAATTACATATTTTACCATGAGTGTCGTATAAGCATCACGTTACAAAGCAGTGTTTCAGTGTTTGCATCCGAAAAGACCAAAAATGTCGTACTTAGCAGCTACTAAAGCACTTGTTAGTAAATGGGTGAAAGGATATTTATAGACAAAAAACGTCGATGATCTGCCAGATCATGGAACTACAATGAAATCATCGCAAAAAGAAGACAAACTGAGATACTACGAACATTCGAAAAATACGTAATTTTACGTAAATTTACGTAAAATAGGTATAAATGTAGGTATTGCGACCTAGGACGCGTTAATTTTGTTAAGATAGGATCAATATAAATAAATTAGTTAATACTTGTAAAACAGAATTAACTAAAATAATTTGAAGAAGAAAGTGAACATTACACGAAAGACATTGATATTCCTATTAATATAATTATAATTAGACTGTAAATATGTATGGATTTATGGTAAAATCAAATATGCAGAAAGGTATAGAATCCGGATAATATGTAAAAATACAACAAACAGTCTAAGTACAGTATACGTTACAGAATTTACAGGCTAAAGTGAATCTCAGTTTAAGTTCCACTCTTTTAGCTGTGCTCATAAAAATTCAAATTCTCATGAAAAATCCAAAACAATAAAAAAAAAACAAAAGTTTAAACAAAGTTCCACCACAAAACCATCGTACACCTTAGCAGCTCAAATCAGGATATTAGACAAAATTCACCCTTCGCTAGGCTCTCCATTCAACAGATAAAGCAGCAGAGGGTGGCGTTCACCAGAACTGGCCATCCAAGCAATTACCAAGCGTCATTCGACCGGGTCTTCGCCGCCGTGGACTCCCATCCGTGAAATCAATCGCTTGATAAGTCAAACTTTTAATTTACGACGCCATTACCAGCACGGGGCGCCGGGACGCAGGCACGAGGCCAAGAAGCGCTCGGCTTGAAACGGCGTCGCCTTTGCGCGCTGGCAATCTTAAGGGGGTTAGCGAAGCAAGCTGGAGGGGGGGTTCAAGCAAAAGACGAACTCAGGACGATAGTCGCAAAACCCAGGGAGGCATTAGCGTTATTTTAATCAGGAAATATAATGATCGCCCGTAGTCGTCGCTAGACATCGGTCGGGGGGAGTGGGTGGGGGTTGGCGAGGTTGGAGGGGTTGGAACGGAGGAAAACGTTGCCGGTTTACGAACGCAGGTTGCCGCGCATTTGTTACGGGCCGATAGCAATTGTTTCCCCTATCTGCGAGCTCCACTGCGACACTGCGGCCCACTGTGTTCGGTTGGCTGCACTGTCTCTGCCTCTATGGCGGGTACGTGCACGTGAACGCGTGTCGACGTGTACCTGCTCTCACGAGCGGCGCAGAGAGGAGCGTGCTCTTATGTAACCACCCCCACGGTGCTGCCCGATATAGATTCTATTCTATTGGTACATACGGTAACGTTTGGCTGGAATTGGTACAGGCTGACTGCAAACCCTCGATCCTTCGGTGCTAGCCTCTGGAATAACCTGCAGCATGCTTTTGTTTAGAGCTTGTCTAATGATATAAAGTCAGAGGGATGTACAATTTTCATGTATAAGGTTTATGTTCACCTTTTATAAAAGAATACAGCAATTTAATGAGCATGCTCTTGTGTAACCACCCCCACGGTGCTGTCCGATATAGATTCTATTCTATTGGTACATACGGTAACGTTTGGCTGGAATTGGTACAGGCTGACTGCAAACCCTCGATCTTTCGGTGCTAGCCTCTGGAAAAACCTGCAGCATGCTTTTGTTTAGAGCTTGTCTAATGATATAAAGTCAGAGGGATGTACAATTTTCATTTATAAGGTTTATGTTCACCTTTTATAAAAGAATATAGCAATTTAATGAGCATGCTCCTGTGTAACCACCCCCACGGTGCTGCCCGATATAGATTCTATTCTATTGGTACATACGGTAACGTTTGGCTGGAATTGGTACAGGCTGACTGCAAACCCTCCATCCTTTAGTACCAGTCTCTGGAAAAACTTGCAGCATGCATATGTACTAGTGCTCCTTTTCTTTAGAGCTTGTCTAATGAAGTGAGTTCGAAAGAGTGTACAGTTTTCATGTATAAGGTTTATGTTCACCCTTTTAAAAAGAATATTAGTATTTAATGAGCATGCTCTTGTGTAACCACCCCCACGGTGCTGCCCGATATAGATTCTATTCTATTGGTACAGGCTGACTGCAAACCCTCGATACTTCGATGCTAGCCTCTGGAAAAACCTGCAGCATGCTTTTGTTTAGAGCTTGTCTAATAATATAAAGTCAGAGGGATGTACAATTTTCATGTATAAGATTTATGTTCACCTTTGAGATAAAAGAACATAATTTAAGGAGTAAATAGGAAGAATGTTGAGATAGGTTCGATTTTTCTAGTTAACTGCTAACAAGTAGCATTAATGACTCCATTAAGTATGGCATATTTGTTTTGTTAGCTGGATCTGTAGAAAACTCTAGAGCACCCCTTGGGTGGATGAAGCTACTCTCATGGGCCTAACCTGAACCTAAAACACTTTAACGTAGTGACCTCTCTTAAACCTCTTCCCCTCCCACTTAAATCCGTCCGTAACAACTGAAAACAATTGTACACCTTACGTACAAACACTCGTTCCACTCTGGAATACGCGCGGAAGCGGCCAAGGTTCGGCGAAATTCCAAAAGAGAAAGTTAATCCGGAAACGCGACTCGGCAATGAGTCATGCAGCCCCGAAGACGGTAAACGAGATTAATGAACAGCAGTCGGTCGTCTTACTTCGCGGGCATAGCCGGGGAACACGAAGCGCGACGGAATTAGGTTAAAGTTCGACACTCAATGCGACAGCTTTTTAAACGCGTCACGTGACATCCGTTGCCCCAGAGACAGCCGCGTTTTCGCTCCTCGGTCGAGGGGATTAATCATTTCTCGCCCGGCATAGTCGAAATTTCTGCCTGCCGCCGTCCCCCCCCCCTCCCTCCATCCGTCTCGCGGGTCCCCCAGGTACCGGCAATCACAGAAATTCGCGTATCCATGCTCGCGTGATCACCGGCAGGTGGATTCGTTCCGGATAGAGCCCTGTCTGCCGCGAGATTGAGTTCGACTCATCTCGAAATGCTTGTAGCGACTATCCTATTCGTACATAGTCGACTGGTGCGACAGATACATAGACAGACGTTCAGCGTCGGCGACGGTGGCGGAGGAGGAGGAGGAGGCGGAGGTGGAAGAGGAAGAGGAGGAGGTGGAGGTGGAAGAGGAGGAGGTGGAGGAGATGGAAGAGGAAGAAGAGGAGGAGGAACGAGGGAGAAGCTCGTTCGACGCCAGGGGGGCGGGTGCGGGGGCGAGAGAGACGAAGAAAAGACAGAAGAGACGGGAGGAGGAAAGGGAGACTCATGTACGGTGTGTATCTATTTGCAGACACAGATAAACACGGACACAGAACCAACACCCCGATACACCGGGACAGAGCGAGAGTGTTCTTATAGTGGAACTTATTGATCCAACAAAACTCATTTCAAGATACAGTGCGAAGTCTCCAAGATACTGCTCTCTCCTACTCCACCCGCCCTCCCGACTACCCTCCGCCAACGGCTTCCCGCCCCCTATACCACCCCCCTCCCCAGCCCACTTCCTCGTCCAGCGCCGTTCGACGCCCCCGTCCGCGCCCGCAATGACTCTCCTCTCTTGCTCCCGGTGTCATACAAGACGTTCCTCCGTGCACGTGTACGAGGAAGGGGATGCGAGAGGCGATTAATGCGTGCGAGCAGGAAAAATGACGTGGGACGGGGTGAAACCTGGTGTTTCTAAGGAAACTCTAGGCGAACCTCTTTCTATGCTCTTTCGTCGATGCGTCTGAATGCCAGAGCGCGGATCATGTTCGAGAGTTTGGGTTTAGGGGTAGTTCCCATGGTATGAGACACTTAACCAGTTAAGTGTGTTTGACGACTATATCCGTCATCCAGATATGTCAATATTTTGTGTCATACGTAAAATTTTGTTACAATTTGATATTCAACCCTTTACACTCTGCGTCATCTTGGACGTATTGGATGGACGTATTCTCGGTTCCTCAAAATCACTATTTTTTTTTATATATCTTGGTAACTGTACCATATTTCAGTTTGATATCTTGTACCATTTTAGCAAAAAACTTCACAGAAACATGCATTCTTGAAAAGATTTCGTTGGGACAAGTTGATTCCCTGGAATCACTAATAAATTCTAATGTCCCCTGAGAGGGGACAACGTAGTGCAAAGGGTTAAATTGTAATTTTGGGGAAAACTAAATTATATTCGTAAAGTTTGATATGTTTAAAATGTTTAGAGGTCAACACGAAATAAAAAAAAAATAAATGAAAATTATAAATAATTTGAGTTGGATTTATAACTATGTTCGTCATCGCCTGATTATCGCGACACACACTGGGGGGTGCTTTGTAAAAAGATCGCCACACTTAACTGGTTAAAGTTTTTCTTGAACGAATAAAAAGAACATTTTATGGCTTTCGTATTGTTTTATCTGCAGTTTGTGAGCGTTAGAGATCGATACGACGCAAGACTGGGTAAATGTGTGTGCGTGGACAATTGCTTATTAGGGCTTGACTTTGTTCTTGAGCAGAACGAGTGTGAGGCTTGAATTGGCGGCAAACCATAGAGTGGTTTATCCAATAGGGACATTGCTTTTTGGAAAATGATAGAATATGACATACCCTCTTATTTTGACGCTAAACGACTCCGTCACTGATCATTCAACCGTGACAATTTATGGTTTCTCTGTTTCACGGATCCCTCATTCTGCGGCAAACTTCAAATAAAGCAGAGGGGATAGCAATCGATATTTTTCGAGCTAGAAATCAGTTGCATATTACGAATCAAACCTGTAAAAATCAAGGCAGAGCATGTCTACACTTATGTAATTTCTTTAAGAAATGAGAGCTAAAAATTTGACAGCCCTCTGCTATGTTGTCAACATTGTGTATTATTAACCCTTTCCGCTCATATGTCGAGCTGAAATACACATAATTATAATGAAATTTTGTTTTTAATTAGCGAACGCTTGGAACGAAATGTTAAATTAAACTAAAAATTCTAATCTGTTAAATTCCGGAATATAAAGTTAATTGCAAGTATGTACTGCCATATAACTCTAAAGAAAGTTTCCTTAGGTTTAGGCTTAAATTAAAAAAGAATTAAATTATTGCAATAATTAATGATGATCGCATAGAATTTCAAGATATCGTTACTGTCCAGTAGTTATTAGGTGCCATTCGATTTTAGGGAAGCTTCCCATACTTAACTTGTGATAAAAATACTTAAATCGCGTGGAAAAAAAATTTGAATTCATTAAGTGTTGTAATTGCTATCTTCTTTTTTATTGGATTACGTGAAATATTCTTTCTTTATTAACTTGTCTAACTTTTTACTCGTGCTCGTGGTAAATTTATGTTTCAGCTTTTCTACTGATTCGATTATGGCAGTTGTGCCTAAATTCGCTTCAGAGGGAACTTGACTCAGTTAAATCCTCTGTTTGGTTCTTTTATTTGGTTTTACGTTTCGCTTATATAGCCCCGTAATAATACTATTAAATGATGAGAAATTTAATATAATTGAACCTAATCAATCGGTACAATAGTGTACAAGTACATTCGTAACTGCTGTAGATTGGCTAAGATGAACGTGACCTTGGACACGAGCAAGCCAGCCCGTTCTTCTGTTCACTGTGCCCTTGCACTTGAAACAATTCCTGAGATGTATTCTTGTAAATACAGTGTCCATAATTATTCAAATTTCTGCATATCACAAAATTTATATCACTATTTAACGAAACGGAAACACCATCAACTTTCATGAGTCATAGTACATAGTACAAAATTAAAAAAAAAAAATGAATCTTTCTTTTGCTATGAAATATAGAAAGGTCAAAAGTTAATATGGATCATCGTAAAAGTACATCGATAAAAAATAATTTTAATGCACAAATTGAAGGACCCGCACAAGAAAAGTTAATAGCAATAATAATAATAATAAGTAATAATAATAATTTTCACAATAATAACAATAAAATTCCAAAAAAGGTAATAATAATAATTCTCATAATAATAACAATAAAATTCCAAAAAAGGTAATAATAATAATTCTCATAATGATAACAATAAAATTCCAAACAAAAGTAATAATAAGAACAAAATTCAAGATAAAAGTAATCATAATAATTCTCATAATAATAACAATAAAATTCAAAAGAAAAGTAATAATAATAATTCTCATAATAATAACAAAAAAATTCAAAAGAAAAGTAATAATAATAATTCTCATAATAATAACAATAGAATACAAAAGAAAAGTAATGAAAATAATTTTTATTATAACCTTTATTTCACGGACTTGCAACCCTTTCACCTAAAATGAGATTACTACAAGAGATCCAAGGGTATTTACAAAAATGTAAAATGTGAGTTATTACTAGACTCAAGAACAGAGACACAGGGGGCTCTGAAAAAGTTAAGTGTAAAATGTGAATACGTGAAAAGATTAAAGAAACACAGAGAGCGGACGAGTATACCGCGCGATAAGCGGCAAGTTCGACGGAGAGTCACTGGGATGGCCAGGATCTTCGCCGGAAAAGTTAATAATCAGCCCCGACGCGTGACCTTGTACTCGGTTTTCCCCTCGTCGCTTTCGCCGCGCGTCCGAAATCCAAAGTTTCTCGGGTAACTCGACACTGCAAGCAATTTCGGCGTCGAGCGATCCCTCTCCCTCGGGCCGAGCGTCCTACTCGCCTAACCCTTCGCCGCACGGCGAAGGAAAGTGCATAAAGCTGTAGAGTGTCGCCACTTCGAAGTGTCCTGCGTGCCTACCCTCTTCGCAACGCGGCTTCTTCTCCGCGAAACGGTCAAATTCCGGACAAACGAAAAGACTCGCTGTTCGTTCGTCAGGGATAGCAACTTTCAACAGCAATAAACGCTTCTGATATCGACGAACTTCGAGCTAGCGCTTTCCCTTTGATTAAAATTTAAGCACGAGTATGCGTGCGAAAGGGAAGCCGCGACACGTCAGGAAAAAGAGCTAACTTTTATAGAACTCTATAAGAGTTCCTGAGGAACCAGAAGTTCCTGCATCCGCGTTTGTCATCCCCGTACATCATGACTGAGGTACTCCCCCCCCCTCCCCGCCCCGCGCGTAACAATATTCGCGCGAGCGTCGAGCGAGTAAACAAACGAAGGAACTTACGATTGCGTAAAATTGCAAAGTGTCTGCGGTTTGTTTGTCGGTGAGAGCGTTTTCGAGGGAAATGCCTAGAGAGTAAGAGCGGCCGGGATCGTGGGCGGGAGGGTGGATGTGGGGGGGTAGGTAGCGAGGGGTGGAAGAAGAAAAGAGAACGGGAGCAGCGCGCGAGAGAGAGTCTGTCGGAGTTGCGAAGGAGAAGAGAGTTGCGGCAGGAGGGGGTGGCCGAGGAGGGACGGGGGTTTAGGTAGGTGAGTCGCGCGAAGGATGGGTGAAGAGAACGGCGGAGGGAGGCACACAACCGGTGAAGGAGGAGAAGGTGGAAGAGGTAGAGAAGGTTGGAAAAGGGGGTGGAAGGGGCGGAAGGCCACGAATGTCGGGGGGGAGGGAGCGGGAAGAGGGAACGAGGAGGCGGGTAAGAGGAACGGCCAGGAGAGGGAAGGAGAGTCGGAGGAGATAGATGTATGTAGGAGGGCCGCTCGATACAGCCCCAGCAACCCCCCTCCTCCCCCTCCTCCCGAAGCCAAGCATCGCATCGCGAGGTTAAAGTGAGAAAAGTCAACCCCAGTCACTCGGCGAGTCTCTCCTAACGTTGGAATATCGAGAGGAGAGGCAGAGTAACGGCAGCGTTGCACCACGGAAGAGGGTTAAGAACTCGATCATCCAGAAGGTAACTACCCTCCCACCACACTCACCCGTCTGTGTCGCCCGCTTTTTGGCAAACGTTCGCGCTCACTGATCCCTCTGCTGCTGATCTGACCTCTGATACGATCGTTCGCACAGTTCCACGGCCAACGTTCGATGCTCGCGAACAGCGCGCCGCGCTTCCGTTATATTCGAACCGAACCCGAGCACGATTAGAGGGGGCTGTGGAACGATCCAGGATACCTCGAGCGAGTCCAGCACGGTTTTACGCGGAACAGAAAGCGGCTGTAACGAGCAGCGTAGGCGGAAGCGGCCGGAGGGGTCTCCGTCGGGCCATCACGCCGGCACTTATCGAGAGACTTTTAAACCCACTTTTCCGAGTTGGCTGCCTTTCAAAATTCGTGTCGAGAGGCGTGCACTTGCCGGGCTAGGTCTATGCCAGAGTCGGCGGAGAAGGGGGGGAGGGGACCTGCCGGGTTGTCACTTGGCTGGTTATCCAGGCACTTCCATGCCCGGCCACGCGGATACGAGTGCATAAACATGCGAGCGAACGCCGTCCTAGCTAAAGAGTACCTTTATCTCTAGCCAGCCGCTTCCTCCCACCCCCGCCCCTCTGCTCGAAGCTCGCTGCACAGCCTGTCTCTTTTCCTTTCACCAGACACGGCCTCCCAGCGTCCTCTTTCAACCTGTCCCTTTCTTTTTCCCTCTGTGCGCCGCTTCCACCCTCCTCGCCAGGCATTCTCCTCGTGTGACGCTCTGTGCCGTGGCCGGGCGGCGGAGGAAGCTCACGTAGGTTACTCCTTTCTGCCGGCAGAGGATATTGTGATTTTAGCGTCTGTGTAATTATGGAAATTAGCGACATGGAAAGCCTAGGATAAAAGGGTTGATTATAATCCGGCCGCGGGGGTGAGCGCCGACCCCGGCGTCCCGCTCCTGTGAGCGACCATAGATTAAAACGCTCCTTCTACGCTAGCGCCTTTACTTCCACCAACTACCCCTATCCCATCGCCACCCCCGTTCACTCTCTTCGCATCACCCAACCCCCCCGTCCCCCTTTTGGCTCGCCTCCTTCTGTGTACCACCCTCGACCCGGAATTTTTCTCTTTCCCGCTGATCACGTACTCGACCAGCTTCCATCGTTCCTCTGGATCGTGTTAAGATCGGGTTTCCCGTGGACGCGTATCACCATCCACCCCTCCCTCCCACCCCCGTCCCGCAAAAACGCCATCACGCAAGGTCGCGGCAAAGGTTCCCGTCGCCAGAACCGCCTGGAATCGATATTTATTTCCAGCGACAGCAACCGCTGGAAAGGGATTCCCAGGTGTTGACAGAGTTTTCAGTGTTACGTAGGAAGGGAGGATTCGTTAATTAGTGCCGGAAACGGTATTCGTATCCCCGCGAGATAATAAATAGGAATTGTTCGCGGAGTGAAAGTGGCAGCCGGTTTTAAGCGGCGCGAACATGCTCAAGGGTATGCATAGTCGGCTACTTTCCTTCTCTTTGTTTAGCCGGAACCCATTGATTAGTTTAAAAGTTAGTTCAGAAGCGAGCCGGGCAAACTTTCGTTAAGGAACGGGCGAGGAAAGTTTGCATTTTCGCGACCGACCGCCTCGCAAGAAGCGACATTTCCCGGCTATAGGTACCATCACCGATTCACCACTCTGTCCGTGTGTATCCCTGTGAACACTCTCGTGTGCACGCGACCAGACAAGATTTTGGCACCCCGGGCCCGTAACTCGCGGTGGCCCGGTCAAGTGGGGAACACCGAACCCGGTCTAGGAGGAGGCGGGCAGGGAAGAAAAAATGGCGAGTCCAGCGACGAATTGTCTGCCACAAGGTTGGGTGCAATTGTTCCCCCCTCCCTCCTGCCACCACCCCCGAAAGCTTAACGCTTTCTCTTTCACCCCCTCGCAACGCCGCGACATCGTTCCTCTCCCCCTTCGCCGTTCATCCCTTTCCGTGCATCCCTTCCTGGCTTCGGGCCGCTCTCTCCTCTCGCCGCTTTTTCCCATCTGGCTATTGGACTACCTTCGGTGTGCCCCGTGCGGCGGGCAGGAGGAACCTATGATGCGATCGGGTATCGAATATCGGCTGGCTCTCTGATTGGTCGTTCTACCGCGCACGGTCGCAGCCGGAGCGCGCCAGTTACGACTGATTTGTTACGTAAAAACGTCGATAGCTTCTATACCCTCTCTTGTCCCACCCCCTGATGCGCCGCGCTCCCTCCACTCCCTTCCTTCCGCTCCCGCCCGCCCCCACCCCCCTAGACGACTCTCCTCCCTCGCGGCGAGCTCTTTCCGCCGACCGATTGCCTCTCGTTCCCTCTTGCGCCGAGCCACCCTTCGCCGCGACCGGTCTGGCCACCCCTTCGACGGTCCTCGACACACCGCCACCGCTCCCAGCGGCATCGCGCGCGATAGACGAGGCAACGGGAGCGAGAAGGAAGGAGAAACTCGTCTTTTTTATCGGCGCCGTGCGCCACTGCCTCTTCGTTCGGTCGGGCATGAACGCGTTATCGAAGAAATGGCTGGTCGCCGGCGCACCGATCCCTAGGCTATGGATTTTTACCACCGGTTTTTCTCGACTTCCACGACAACGCTGCGAAGGTTCGGTGACTAAGGTCAGCGGGGAAAGTTTGGTTGCTGAATGGTACGACTGTTGCTGTAAGGTTTGGAAAATTGTTAGGTGCGAGGTGCAGGGTACAGAGGTATAACCGATTCTGCTGTTGTTCTGCTGTTAAATAAAGATTGCAGGGTACAGGGGTGTTATTAATATTGTTGTTCTTCTTAGGTATTGTTAATGTCTAGTCAAAGGTGATGGAGTACTTTGGGATTTGTATAATTAAGCAATAAAATTTGGTTTATGGAATACTTTAAATGTCTATTATAATGTCTATTGGAAGCTAATCTTTGTTTTGGGCTAGATGGATTTGACAAGAATGGTAACTTTAACTTTTATTCCTTACCTTAATACTATGTTAAGTAACAAATATTAGAATATTGTAGCTAACTTGTATTCTTAATTTCTAATTTCATTTGCTGAAATTAAAGTTGAGGTTAAATTGAAACTTTATTAGAAGTGGGACTATAATAATGAGTGTAACATAGAGTTGATAGTCGTTAAAATTTATAATCATAATGTTTAAATAATTCTAAGAAACTAAATAATGTCATACTTTATAAAGATATTGAAGAAATAATCTATTCCTTAGAAATCAACAATTATAACCAATTCACTTCAATATTTAAAAATTCTTCTTTTCACCATAAACCACTATCTTTCCCTTCAATTTTTACGCTTCTTTGTTTAACAAGTCGTTCACCATCCCGAAAATCATTCAAGAATTCCATTTTCCCGGATTTTCCAAAATTCTTCGCCGCTTCTTTCACATTTCCCTCCGCCGCAGAGATTCCCGCTAACTATGTACAATTTTAAGGGAAACTTAGTCTGCCGGCTGTTTTTAACAGCAGTTTGATGGAAGCAAGTTTCCTCTAATCGCGGAGGAGACGTCGAAGGGTGTCGGGTGAATAATAACGGTGGCCATTATTCACAAGTGAACCGCCGGTTCCGTTATATCGCAGAAATTTTCCAAGCCAAGAAGATGTCCACGTTCTCCCGAACGTTCCTATCGCTAGGCGAAGGCAAAGAGCCGGTCGCGCGTTACGTCGCCGCGTGCCGAGCGTATTGTAGAAGCGTATTCAATGGCGGAGGCCGCCATTTAACACCCCTCCCACCCCCCCACCCTGGCGGTCCGCGAAGTTTCCTGCAATGAAAGCACCGGCGCGGAACCTATTGTGAAAATATCTGACCACTGTCCGGTGCAATGAGGTATGGCCTACCCAGAAGCCGTCGGGTCAGGTACAATGCGCTAGCCTGTAGGTGTACGGACTTTGGCCGCGTGTTGTGAAAATATTTCACCCGGCCACCACCGCTAAACGGACATAAACGCACTTAACGACAGGTTCCGTGTCACCGACACCCGCGCGAACTCGCGTCGCTTGGTTTCGGTTTTAACCCTTAGCACTCCGTGCGTTTCTTTTCGTAACACGACACACTCCCTTCTTTGGACAATTCCAATTTTTTCGTAGAAAATACGTCTTTACCATCACCTAGCTTTACTGTAGGAATGCGATCGAGCGGATGCGAGTTTGGGAAAGTCTGAAGAGTACTTGAGTTGGGCGATTGTCTTGCGAACGCAGAATGTTTGGGCTCGAATGTTTCTAAGGCGTGAAAGATGAGAACTTCGGAAAACAGTGTGACTGAGAAATTCTGGGTGGTCGTGACCGAATGCGTAGAGTGAGAAAGGTTGACAATTAGAATGAAAGGAAACGAGTGTTTGGAAGAATATATGACGGGGAAAATGCGAGCGCGAGGCAGAAAGTATTGGACGGTGAAGACAGAAAGGTTTGATTGTGAACGTAGAAAGAGTGTTAAAGTTGCTAAGTTGTAAAGTCGTTTAAGTTGTTTCGTTAAATTGTTTTAAATATATTGTTATTAAGTTTTAATCGCTTCACTTTTAT